>VZTT01075740.1:5454-21521 GCA_013400855.1 Buphagus erythrorhynchus
TATATAATTAAATATTATATTTGTGTCTTAATTTCAAACTGAATATCTCTCAGGTTAGAATTGCTATATAATATTGGTGATGTGAGCAGGACTTTCTGGATTCACACTTTGCATTTTCTAAGATATTGAATAGAGCACTAAAAGAACAATGTTCACTTTTATGCAATTTTGAAATAGAAACAAGAACCCAACTTTACATGACTGAATTTGAGCAGGGACTTGAAACTTTGGGTCAAAGTCATTAATCATGACTGAGTCCTTTATTCATTTTGTCAAGTGCATTGAGGAATATTACTTTGCCTGGAGGCTGATCCCTCAGTTTGCTCTGCAGCAGACAGCGATGTCTTCAAAGGCAGAACTGAGATATCACTGCAGCCACTGAAATCACATTACACTTGTTACCTCTCTCAGCTCTGTAACAGTATGCAAAATTTGACAGATAGGAGCCTGCTGCCCCAGACATTGCATAAACATCCAACCAGAGACACTCACTTGCTGGAACATCTAGTCTCCAGGAAATAA
Organism: Buphagus erythrorhynchus; assembly: GCA_013400855.1. Lineage (NCBI taxonomy): Eukaryota > Metazoa > Chordata > Aves > Passeriformes > Sturnidae > Buphagus > Buphagus erythrorhynchus. Next base: position 5,977 of record VZTT01075740.1, read on the forward strand.
GACAGGCAATATGAGGCAGAGAGAGCTGAGAAAGTACACGTGCTTCACAAAATACTGAAGCCTCTTCTGGGAGCATAACACTCTGCCTGGTCAATGAGCTCTCTGGAAACCAAGTGATGTCCGGCAGCTACCTATTGCTGAGGATGCATGAGTTAAATCACTGAGAATTGTCCTGGATATCCTCACATCGTCTGGGATTTTCTGCAACACTTCTATTCAGAGACCCACAAGAGATTTATTGAAGCAAATGTGCAGGTTAGAAGAGATGAGGAAAGAATGAGTCTCCGAAATCCTAATCCTGATGCCTCACACACTGGGCTGTAACTCCTGTGTCTGTAAAGGAAAACACACCATTTATTTGTTTACTTCCAGCTTAAATTTTCAATGCATTACCTTACACAAGTACATAGGTCAGCCTTAGTTTCTTGAATTCTTTCAAAGATAGATTTTGGCAATCAAAACAACACAGCAAAGCACACAGAAGTACTTGTGCTTGAAGTGGTAACTGCATTTTTAGCAGCCCCAGAGAATAGGAGACACAGCAAGGCTCAAGGTGCTTTTGACAATGCTCCTGAGTACATATAGCTCTGAACAATTTATTACCTGCTTGCTCATGCAAAGTAAAGTATCTTTACTGGCTTTTGGTGAAAACATAAGACTTAGGAATAATATATATAGCAACTTCTGACTTCTAGCCCCCTACCATCATCTCTACTTTTTTACTGTTTCATATTTGACAAGTCATGCATCTTGTTTTCTCTTGCTAGAAAATAGAAACTGACATATCTCCCACTTCACAACTTTCTTATAATGACTGTTATTTATTTTTAAATTACTATAAGAACTCAGGATGGGCATGGAACTCCTAAATATTTAAAAGAAAACCACAATATAGAAAGCCTTTATGAACTATGATGAGATCAAAAAACAAAAAAGACTGTACAGAACACAGACAAAATTAAATAACCCAAAATTACCTAAGCCAGCAGCTATTTCACAGCCTCTTCTGTTTTAAATTGCTACAACCCCCATTTTGCACCCCAAACAGCAGCAGGACTATTTCCAGCTGTGTGCTCAGCCAGGTGGAGGGGGCTGTGAGAGAGTGGCTGCCAGCCTCAGTTTCCTACCTTTCCCACTGGAAGCACCTCCTGAAAACAGACAATGAAGGTGTGAAAGTGCAAATCCTTTCCTGGATCACCAGGTAAGGTCAGCAGAGAACACTTTTTCCCCAGCACTCAGGCAGGCCATATGCCTGCACTGCCAAAGATGAGGACCAGAACTAGTGAGGTGCACAGACTAACTCAAAAAGACCACAGGGTGCTACAGCTATGCATTAATAGCATGCAAGATGAAAATATGTCTGGGAAGATGGGAGAGATGAAAACAAAAGTACACTTTCCTCCAAATTTCTTAGCTCTACATTGCAGTGGCAACTACAGCTGGGCTGTAATATGTCCTGCTGATGGGTCTGCTCCACACAAAGCTCCTGCATGGAGCACTTGCAGTGCTTATCCTCACCCTGGGTCTCAGCCATTGTCTCCTTGTCCCTGAGCTGCCAGGAAGAAAGGAGTTTAAAGCAGGTCACCAAATACCATTGCTGCAGTTCAATTGTCAGCTGGCAATTAAGCTGCTTACTCCCCTCCCATCTCCCCCTGGGATGGGGAAAAGAGTCAGAAAAAGATAAAATCCATGACTGCTCACTACCAACTGACTGAGGCCCCCTGAGCAGCAGCCAATGGCTCCTGGCCAATGCTCCCCACTTTATACACTGAGTATGATGTTCTGTGATATAGGATATCTCTTAGGCCAGTTTGGGTTAGCTGTCCTGGCCATGCTACCTCATGGCTTCTTGTGCATCTTCTCACTGGCAGAGCACAGCAAACTGAAAAGTCCTTGGCTTAGCATAAGCACCACTTAGTGACAGCTACAACATCACTGTGTTATCAACATTTTTCTCATACTAAATTCAAAAATGTACCAGTTGCTAAGAAGAAAATTAATTCTATCTCAGCCCAGACCAACCATTTAGCACTGTCCATGTCCCAGCTGCTCTGGGTTTCTGGTTTTTGTAGAGTTATTCTGATTAAATTTTTGTTTCATAATACTCCCCAAACTAACAGGAGAAAGTCAAAACTGGAAGACAGATAAAAGTGGTGGGGAGGGAAGGAATCTTTTTCTGGAAATTTGTTTCACATAATTCCAGTTGCTGGCAATTTCATAGTTTAATCTTGAATGATAATCCAAAAAGATATAAACAAGAGGGTTAATTTGCATCTGTCCCTAGTAATATACCATAAAGATGGAAAACAAGAAGACCAGACTTATTTTCTATAGTTATTTTAGTGGAAGACTAGAATTAGGCGAGAGTGGCTCAGATTTTCTAATCATATCTTTTTAAGAGATAGTTAGTTCAGATAAGTAATTACAGAATTTGCATCCTTGATTTTGCACAATAAGTTCAGGCCTTTTCTGTTTAAGTAATAAAACCCTTGAAAAATTACAATTCTCTTCATTTTAATTAAACTCTATTTTTCAGGAAGCAGCTTGTAAAAATAAATTTAAAAAAAAGAAAAGTCATCATGTAAACAGAACTACCATTTCCCATTTTCTATCACAGTGCTATAAGATTGCTAAAGTCATGCAATAATGGATACATTCTGAAACTATACCATCATGGAGCTGTCTATATAGCTTATCCTTTGTTACCCAAGAGAAGTTCTAAGTTTAAAGGCAAAGGCTACATTCAGTTGCAAATTGACATATCTGAATGCTTATTAATCCACCAGAATCAACTTGTTTTTAACAAAATAACTAAAAATGCAAATGTAAAGGATTGAATCTGGTTATTCAAATCAAGCTTTTTGTTGTGTAGACTGAAAGTGAAGTTAAGCTCTGTTACTTAAATCCTTTTGTTTAAATCAATCAACCTCAGGGCTATTCACTATCTGCAAAGGAATCTATTGGTGGCTTAAATTCAGAAGAGACCCAAAGAACATGTATCACTTCAGACAGGCAAAGAGTGCCATTGATTTCAATGAGATTAGTCTCTAAAACTATGACACAGAAGATCTGAGGCATCATATCTTTAACTGCAGAGCTTATTAGACAGAGAGAAAACACACAGACCCTCAGCCACACAAATTATTTCCAAGGTTTGAAATGGAAGTAAAAAACTTTCATCTTGAAAACAACTACTCAAGACTTTAAGCTCATCACATTTAATCAGCTAAATGGTCTGAAAGAAGGGCAAGCTGGTACTCCTAATGCAGAGAGAGATATAACCCTATGGAGAGGTGATATAGCTATTCATTTGCAGGGGGTCTAAAGGAAAAACAAGCATCAGTTCTTGCCAGTGGAACAGATAAAGGAAAGCGTGAAATGGCGTGTACATAAAATTGTTAACTACTAGTAAATAGAAAAAAACAGATCTACTATCCACTGGAGTTGTCAAATTTAATACCTAGGCTTATTTCTAAGGTTTTTTTGTAAACCTTCATTAAGGGGGATGGAGTAAAAAAAAAATTGTGTGTCCATTGCAAAAGGTAGGATTTGATTTGGTGACAGATGTGTCCTTGCTACATTCTTGTTTCCTTTTCTGGATGACAGAATCACAAGAGAGGTGTCACATTGCTCTACAGGTGACACGGTATACCCCATTCCTGTGTGAATGACCACACTGTCCCAGCTTTTGCTGGAGGAAGATTTAGTTCAAATTCCAAAAATGAGATCCATAGTGAATGATCAAATCTCATTAACTGAAACAGGACCATGAAAAACTGGAAAGGAGAAAACCATTTAATCCCTTTTCCACCAAACATCTTTCCCCAGTAAGCTATTAAAACAAAACAAAACAAAAAAAAACAACAAAAAGAGGGGTTGTGAGGCATGAATGTTAAAAATTTTAACAATCTTCCTGAAAGTTTTCTTATTCCTTTTATTTCATCTTCAGGTAACTTCTGTTTCTGCAGAGTTTCTGACTGGGGCTTTGATACTGGGTTCATTCAGGGCTTAGGTAGCCATGGCCCAGAGGCTTGCTCTTGGAGAACTATTGATAGACAAAATAAAACAGTGAGAATTAACCTTTTCATTAAGCTCCCCAGGAGAGTTCCTGTTGCACTGGAATTCATAGGGCTTTTTGACATATAGGTTAGAGCAGTTGTTTAGAATGGGAAACAAATACTGTGACGTTTTGTGGTTTGATGAGTACATTTTACTGATTCATCTGGTGCTGAAATAATTCACTTTATTTAGAAAGCTCAGTATTGAACTACACTCTTTGGTAGTTTCATTTTGCTACACACATCCTTTGGCCCTGATAGTTCAATCAATGAGTCCTCCTTACCCCCTCTCATTCACTTGAGGTGATACACTGCAAGCAGCAAAGCTCCAGATGATTAAACTTCTGCTTCCCAGGAAAAATCCCAGCTGAATTAATGCAGAACTGTGCTAAGGTTCAAGCAACTGCTTTTAACTCATGAAAGCACAGGCTGAGGTCTGAGCAGAGCTCCAACAGCAGTGCTGGGTGCTATCCCAGCCCTCCCCTCTGCCTCTCCTGCCCGCACAGCCGCTTGCTTAAAATTCTGCTCTTCACCTGCAAGTCTGCACAGCTCTGCAGCCGCCTATTGTTATTTAACATGTACTTCACTGTGGAATTGAATTGTTCCAATCAAGATTAGTTTCTGTTTCTCTATGTGGTATGCAAAGCATGTCTGCAGACAAAACTTTCATCCATTTCTCCACCTGCTTTTTCATTGTGCCCCACAACAATCTCATGGACAGTCCCAGTGCTTTTTCATTCCCTTTATCTTCATGAATTCTTAAATGCCTCTTGACAAGCCTTCACTGCAAGTTCACTGAGTGTGGCTGCTGCATCAGTGTGCCACTTGCCCCACTGGCTCAGATCCCTTTCTGCAATACATGCACCATGTGAAGGAGGAAGGGGCTCAGGGTGGGAGGGTTTCCCAGTGCAGCACCAACAATAACCCTCCTCGGATCACCCATCCATTTTACCAAGCCCCTTCAGAAAGCAAAAAGGGGTAAAAAGCAGACTTCAAAGCATGAGCTCTTGGGGTAGATGGTATTGACAATCTGTGGTGCAAACAAAGGAGTGAGCCCAAGCCTTATTGTAGTAGAAAAAGGAGAGGAAAATACAGGGTGAAACCTTGTCAGTGCATTGACCCAGCCAAATCTCATTATTCAGTAGAAATGGTGGGTCCACAAGCAGTACCAAACTCCTAGAGCAGGTCAGACAGCAAGGCTCCTCTTTGAAGCAGAAGAGTGGTGTGACAGGGTGTTTCACTGCTGGACACGTGGGGCTGCAGTGAAGGACTGCAAGTGAGGCTGGTCCCTGGCCACCAGCACCAGCCCCAATCCCGACTGCTGCTTGGCTCTTGCCAGGGCATGGGACACTCCTGCAGCTTGGGGGACAAGCTGCAAAGCCCCCTTTACTCTGCAAATCTGCTGAGCTGATGTGGCTATAAGGCTGCCACAGTCAAAAAGCAATGGTTTCCAAGCAGAACAATTTTTATATAAAAATAATCTTAATGGTTGGGTTTTATCAATTGCATAAACTCCTTAGTGTCCAAAACATAACTGACCTTTGCTTTTAAATCTGTGTTTAATAAAATATGATTCCAACTGACTGTGAACTTTGCAAAGCCTGTAACATGGTTCAGGGAAAAAATACATTTAATTTCCCTAATAGCTGCTGACAGTCTGTGAAACAAATAGTTTTAATTATTTTCTCCTTGGTGAATTTCAGCTCTCATCATTTAATCAAAAAGTAGCACATTACCAACAATTGAGATTAAATGGAGAGACGTACAGTAGGGAAAAAAGGAAATTACATTAGCACTAAACAGTGACAAATATGTCCTTCTTATTGTACTCTTGTCCTGATACAGCAGAACATTTACAATGCCCTGATTAAAAAAACCCTTAAAAACCCAAATGAGCCTTTTAGACTTTTCCCACTTATCCTGAGACTTATGGCTACTGAAAATGTCGATGAGGTCTCTGCAATAAAAACAAAAAAAAAAATTTAAAGACTCCTTTCACTTCTTGATGAACAATGTACAGATCTTACACAGTGGTGTAAAATAGGTGTTAGTCATTTTTTTACTGGCACTACTGATGCATGAAAATAACTACATAGCTAATCAATAGGTAATGACAGTATTTCAGGAGTAATGCTCTGTTCAGAGGAAAAAAATGACTGCAATTCACAAACAATTATTGACACCATGAAGCACATGAATCAATGCCCACTAGAGATCTGCACGTTATTTAAAATTTCTTCAGCACTATTTGTCTTTGTTCCTTAGTCCCAGTGTAATTTTTCCTGCCTGTTATACTATGAATATATTAAAGGTTAGTGTGAATATATTGATGAAAACTAGAATGAAATGTAAAAGCTAGACTTCTGATGGATAAGTCCAGCTACTAGCAGTGGCATGACGATTACTGGAGCATTGTAACCATGAGACTCAATGCAAAGCTCTTTCTTGCATAAGACATTTTTTGTCACAGAATTATCAAGATCTCACCTCTTAAAGTTCCAGTATAACTCTGCTGAAATTCAATTTTTTTAAGTCTTCCCCATTGCTTTTTCTGCCTGCAATGGTTTACTGCTGAGAGCAACTGGAAGGGCATGAAGTGGCCAGAGCTGGAGGTGGTGTGCCTCAGGGCTTACTGAAGTGTACCAAGGAGACAGATTTATCACCGGCTCCTACAGGGAGCCAATGAATTCCTATTGGCCTAATTCTCTAAATATAGCTGTTTGCCTTGTTTTTATTGTTATCTCTGTGTAGAGCAAGGGAAAATTGTGAAACAGTCTAAGGTACAAATCTGAATTCTCATTTGTTAACACAGGGGAGAGAACAACACATCTGTTCTTCACCTGCATAAACAAATATCCGAGATGTACAGGGCAGTGAAGGAGATGATTACCACTGACTCTCACATTTTTCTTTTTTATTCACATGTGGCTTGACACATGGCTGGTTTACAGCCTGATATGATACTCCTTTACCTGAGGTTTTAACTGCAAATCAATTCTGCTTAGCCTAGAACAAACATCTGGTCCTTGCTTAGAAAATGCATTGAAACAACATCATGCCTGCCATCAGAGCACAGCTACTTGAACATCTGACAACAGTTACCAGCAGCACCTGATAGGAGGGACAGATTTTCGAAAGAATAAATGCCCAGCTGTGACTAGAAACATATTTGGGTGTCTTGCTATAGTTCTGCATAAGAAAACAGCAATCATTTTTAATTACTAACATAATAAAATGAGGAAAAGCAGTTTGGCTCTTGAAAAATCAGGGAGATTCCTCTCCTAGTCTAAATTAATATTAAGAAGAATTTACAAATATTTTCAGACAACCACAGCAGAAAAAAAGCACGCCAAACAACAAACATAACCACAAAGAGAAATCCAGAGAGAAAATAGCACTAAGGTACACATCTTTACACAACATGTTTGTCTAAGGGAAAATAATTACCTGAGCCAAGTATGCTCTTGAACTCCTTCTCTGAAAATATAAACTCATTTCCAAAGAGCTCATGCAGGGTATTTTTTCCCTTTTATTTAGGCAAGTATAAGAAATCATAAAATAAGATTGAAAATTGTCTCAGCATACACCTCACTCGCAAGTAGTAGACAGCTGCTTGATCTCATAAAGCTTACTTTTGTGTTGGAAAGGAAATAAAATCTAGACAGTACTCTAGCTGGAGCTAACTGCTGTTACATTAAATAAGTACAAATATAACCAAAACTATAAATGATGAAGTAGGCTCAATGAAATGGAGATGAGAGCATAGCCCAGAATATATTCACATAATTTAAAAATAAACATTAAAAATGTATTTATGGGGGGATGAGCAGGAAAGGAGCTGCTCTTCCAAAGCTCTGAGCATACAGCCTGCTGGCTCCTGGTTTTCCAGTTTAATTTAGAGAAAAGGTTACAATCATCGATCTCATTCCACGAGTTGTCAGAAAAGCCAGCCCTACGTATTTCATCATTAAGAAGCCTCACTGAAGAGGGGTTTTAAACATGTGCAATGGAGGTTAACTGACCACGTGCCAGCTGCTCTGTAGCTCTGCCCTTTCTTCTAATTCAAAAGTATATTAACTGGAGGACAATTGTAGATATTCTCATCCATAATCTACAGTGACAATAACAAACAGCAGATCAAATGGGAAGAATCTTGCACTGTCCCAAAATATTCAGTGCTTTGCATTTTGTTAGGGCTATTTATCTATCCTTCCTAAAAATTCCTAGGTACTGCTGATGAGTAAGGTTAAGAGTGGAAGAATATTACTGAAAACTACTTAGTATTATCTGTTTAACTTGTAAACCTACAGTAGATTACATTTTTGGTTAGTATATGATTAAAAAGGAAATTACATTTTATTAATATAATTTTGTATATTAAAAACTTCTCTACTTGAAAGTAAGCAATATTTTAACATGAAAATTATCTAATCTCCACAAATTTAAGCAAAGGGACTCCAAAGCATGAGAGTCTCCTGGATTTTAAGTACATCTATTTTTCTGTGATTAAGACACTAAGTAATCATATTAATACTTGAAAAAATGTGTTAATAAATACCTACTGTCATCCAAAGTTTTACAGAAATACTAGTTGATAGTGAAAACACATAAAAACATGAAATAAAATTATATGCACTTGCTTAACAAAAATACCTTCCATCTACCACACATAAAAATAAAGAATTTTTTATGCAAGAAAGATGCTTACATGAAAAAATACCCGGTAGTACAAATGACCCAGCAATGTGGTATTTACCACAGAAACTATGGAGTGTTTAATAATTCCTTCAAGTGGAAAAAAAACCACATGCATCTCAGTGACATGATTCATTGACAGATATTTCCATCATAAATATAACAGAAACCCTACAGGCTGCTGACAGCAATGAAAGGTGAATGAGAGATTACTGAAATGCTGCTAAATTGTGGGTGTCTTGAGACCTATGTTTCAGTTCACCACACCATTTATTTCTTGACAGTTCAAATTTTCTGTGTAATCCAAAAGATTTATTTTGAAATCTAGACAGTCATTCATATCAGGGGGCAAACTTGTACTCCGTCTTTTGGAGCACTGACACATTTTAGCTCTCATAACAGATCTATGACCAATAGTCTGCAACAAGTCTATTGCTCTGATTTGAAAGACTCACCCAAGAAAGACCAAACACTCAGTTTTGACCTCCCTATAATATCACATCATGGTTTAAATCAAAAAGGCCACAAAATCAGAAAACAAAGGAAAAAAAAAAAAGAAAAAAAAATCACCTAAAAAAAAATAAATCTTGTAGTATAATTTCTCCATAGGAAAAATACAGCAAGTAGCAGTGAAAATACCAATTAAGGTCAAGGAGAGCTGACATCACAAAAGAGGAATGTAATAACTTTCCTTCCCTTTTTCTGCTGTAGCCAAAAGCATGGACTAGACTGTTGGACAGTTCAACACAGCTCATCAGCAAACTGGAAGAACTACAGTCATGAAAGGCAAGGATGGAGGTGAGTGCAAGAAGTGGCACATCTTCACCAAAGGTTTTCCTAAAGAAGAATTTGCTAGGTACTCAACAAGTTCAAAATCAAAATGGACGTTTCTTGGAAAATCTTCACTTTTGTACTCTTATACTGGATTCCTTTTTTCTTTTCAGCGTGGGGGCAAACCAGGTAAACCTAGGGCAATAAAAAAAACTATTCTAAATGCAAAAATAATTCAGAAGCAACAATCCATCTTGGGACATCTCTGATCTAATTTTGCAGATAACCTATCAGTTGATCTTCTTCTCCAAAACCTATTTAAACTCCATCATAAAAACAACACTCTTCTTATAGCTGCCACACTGTGGAAGCCATTCTCAGAGTATGATTCCAAAGATTAGATACAAGTTTCTTCTTTTTTGTTATTCCTTTCTCCGTTTTTCAAAGTAAATGCATTTCTAGTTACTTCACTTTAATTCATTCTTTCATTGAGTAAATTGCTTTCCTAAAAACATTCTTACTCCTGCTTGATTAGAGAGTATTGCTAGATATCATGATATAAATTGACAATAAAAAGAAGAAAAAAAAATTGCCAAGAGCTTCTACAGAGTCAAATTGAAACTAGCTCACAAAAGGTGTGCTGTCTTTATGGTAAGAGTGACAGCACTGGTTCCAACCTTCAGCATGATGGTACCTTCTCACATCTACAAAGCCTAATGACTCTAACACTGCAAATTCTTTCTTTCCAATGAGGAGAGCGTGTGACACGTCATACATCAATGTACAAGAGCTGCTTCTGAGCACTGGAGGTACTTTATAATTCCCTTGGCTCCTCTGAGGAAACCACTGAGTAGTGACCTGGAGATGACAAATCCAGGTACCTGAGCACAAACACATTTCATATTTTATCACTTTTTCAAAAAGCTGAAAATAATGACACCAGCAATCTGCCTTTAACCTAGAATTATACAAGTGGGTCGAAGCTCTCATGGGAGAAGTTGTACAGCCAAGATATCAGGTTATGGATCTATTTTGCAGTGAAAATAGTGCTTGAGGCTTGCCTTACAATGAGGAGAAAAAAAACCCACCAAAATGAAAACTGAGCATTAATTGTATACAAAATAATATTAACAGGGTAATTTTAAAAAACCCTATGCAAAATGCCCTGTTTCCTGTCTTCCAGATCTTCTTGAATGGATTTCAAGCAACATCAGCTGAACCTAGTAATATAAACATTTGAAGTACTTACTACCTCTGGAGATTTGCAGGCCCTCTAAAGCGATTAGGGTTCAGTGTATCTGTGCCAGCCTTAATCCACTTCCTGAGATAACAGGCATATAAAATAGGACACATGTGCCACAAGCCTAAACCAGGCAAGAAAAATAAAAGGCCAGCCCCAGATCAAGGAGAACCTCTAAGGAGCAGGATCAGACGTGTCTTACATGCTTTACAAAAGAACAGTACTTCACACAGGGGATATGAAATCAAATCAGATAATCCTTAGTAGAAGAATATGCAGTTAGATTCAGACCTGGATGCTTTTATGTTCATATCTTATTTACTTCTTTAGCAGGTTCTGATCAGCTACGCTTGTATAAAGCCACTGATGAAGTACCACAAACGTCATGATGATGGAAATCATCATTTCATGTGCAGAGGAAAATGGGGACTTAAGTTCTTGTTACTGGTTGTGATGCATGAGAATTGTGGTAACTGAACTCTCTGAAAAATTACCAGACTACATTCACAGCTTGGGCAGTCATAAAAATAGCCTTTGTAACTGGACAATGTATAGGCCTGACAGAAAAAAAAAACAAGTATACTGCCTCATAGTGTCCTTCCTACATAATTTTTAGAATCAAAAATCAGTTTGGGTTGGAAGGGATCTTAAAGATGACCTAGTTCCAACAGAGCTTCCATGGGCCAGGACACTTTCCACTATCTCAGGTTGCTCAGAGTGCCATTCAGCCTGGTCTTGAACACTTCCAGGGATGAGGCATCCACAACTTCTCTGGGCAATTTGTTCCAGCACATTACCACCCTCACAGTAGAGAAATTTTTCCGAATATCTAATCTAAATGTACTCTTTCAGTTTGAAGCCATTTCCGCTTGTCCTGTCACTATATGTCCTTGTAGAAAAAAGTCTCTGTCTTTCTTGTAAGCTCACTTTAGATACAGTCAGATAATCATGAAGTTTTCTCTTTCAGGCTGAACTATCCTAGTTGTTTTTGCCTTTCCTTGTTGGAGACATGCTCCATCCATTTAATCTTCTTGGTATCCCTCCTCTGAACTTGGTCCAACAGCTGAATGCACTTCCTGTGCTGGGGAGCCCAGAGCTGGATGCAGCACTCTAGGTGGGAGGCATTCAAATATACTTGCAGTTGGTATAAGTTTATTTTCAACACTCAGAACTCCAAAAAACAACACAATAGCTTTTCTCTTTCTACATTTTTTAATCATCTTAGCATAGTATATGACAAGTGACAGACTGTGGAAGACTGAATTTTGCATCTTAAGCTTGGCAGGCAACAATACTGAATAAGTCTCTTCCTGAGACACAGCCAGCCTCATCATACTGCTGCTGGCTGCAGGGATGTGACACGGCTGGGCTGGGGCTCACAGCGCCTCTCACAGCAAAGCCCTGGGAAAACAGCACCAACTCTGGCCCCTGCTGTCCATCCAAAAAGTAACAGATATACTACACTGGGTAAAATATTGATAAGACAGTAAGTTAAGCTTCTAAGTTGGTGGTGGCTAGCTCCAAGACTTCGATGAGCAATTAAGAGAAACGGGGAGCAACTCAGTTTTTCAGACTGTGCATGAGCCTAGGACCAGCAGCAGCGCCTCCTTCTTATTCCAGTGACAGCAAAGTAGGTCAGCACGATGGGGCAAAATAAATACCACTATAAATCCCATCTCTGATAAGCTGTCCAAGTTCATTCTTGTTTTATTGCACATTGCTTTGGTTTCATCCAAATCCTCTTCTGCATATGTTCTGTGTTTCCTGCAGAGTGCCTGGTCTGTGGCAACATAACCCCTGTGGTTACTTCCCTGTTCCCCAGCACTGAGATGGCACCACACAGATATAGTCATTTGCCCTAAAGAGGCTCACAGACACAATTTAAACAGAATGTAATAATGTACACAAACCACTAGCTCTTGAGATATTGTATTAATGATGTGCTTGTGCCACATCTAGGATCACGCTCCTTCTAGAAAAAAATGGGGACTAGAGGCACTAAACCAAAGTCCCTTCTTGTATTTACCTATTAAAATCCATCAAATCCCAAGTATTTAGCTCAGAATATAATGAGACCAAAAAGAACCATGTGAACTACATCTCGTAGTATTTCTCTAGTCTTTCTAAAATGCAACACAGAAGTTTGTGGCTTGCAATCATGATCATTATAGTCATTACTAAAGCCAGAGATACTCATGTGACTTCTGAATTGAAAGTTTTCATAATTCATAAATTGGGTGATCCTGTTATATTAAAAAGATGCTTACTGTTTCCAGTTTGTCCTCAAATAGTAGATGGTGCTTGCTTCCCATGGCTGTCTCTTGTTACAAACATTAGACTATTGTAAATGCACACAGGGAGTACACAGAACTACCCATGTAAATGCATGGCGATATCTGCATGATAAACTGTGGAGGCACACCATGAATTGTAAACACTTATGAAAAATACATTTCATAAGTAACTGGGATTTCCTCACCCAGGGCTGCTGTAGTGAAGGCACACAATAGATTATAAACATATATAAGAAATACATTTCATAAGTAACTGGGATTTCCTCATCTGTAGCTGCCCACGAGCACATTTCCCACTTATATGGGAAATGGTCTAACACCTGAGAGCTGCCATTTGCAAAACCAGCTTGATAGCAGATTACTTGTGCCCCAGATCTAAGAACAAACCTTTACAGTTCCTATTCTCTCCTGTGCACATTCAAAATCCTACCATCTTCAGTTCATTTTTTTTAAAAACCTAGAAAATTAACATTGCTTACTTTTGGAAAGGATTCATCTCAACCAGCTTTATACATTTATACATCTACAGCTGAGCTAGTCATCAGAGGACCCCTTTGTCATTCACAGGGATAAAATGGCACTTGAAGGACTTAATTCAGCTGCCCAACTGTAGATATTTATCTTAGGATAAGACAGGTCCTGTAGTAGCAGTAACCATGAGAAAATCACACCTCTGATGCTGGCATTCATATTGCAGATATTTATGAACCAGGAGACCTATCAGAGGTGACTTCCAGGCAAAAGTGCCTTAAAATTCTAGAAAAGGGGATGTTTTCAGCTTCTTGGTAGAACCTGACATTTTATGTTAACCTTTAAAATCACAGGAAAACCATCAAAATTGTGTCTGCTGTTCATGGAAGACTTTCCTTACTTCACACTGAAAGGTTTTTCAGTCTTCTTCAATTACTGGTAACTTACAGACTCTCATATTCAGAGAGGGTGAAAGGAGGGTCTGTAGATCTCCAAAATCTCCTAAAATTACATTTCACTGTAATGAGGTAGGTCTTTAAGTGATGGGGCTCTGCAATACAAATTTTGTGACACATAACTCACAAATAACAAAGCAATGAAGATTTTAGACAGACCATATACATATATATATACATATATATATAGATAGATCATATACATTATGCAAATATATGAATATATATACAAAATATACCTGAATATGCACTCCCCACAACCTACTCCTCTGTATCTTTTTATTTTAATTCCAAACTTCTGCTCACCCATAAGCTCATTTGGAGGATTTTCCAAGGGAAGCCAGTAGCCTTTCTCCCTAAGTCTGTTTTACAACTCATTCACATGGAAGACAGAAACTGCCTGCCACCCTGCCACTCCTTTTCCTACCCTTGCTGAATGGGTTATTTCACTGGGGCTGGGGTTGTTTCCTCTCTCTTTTGTTCTTTCTCTGAGAGATATACTGATGAGAAAGATTAGTAGCTGCTCTGTATCCTGATGCCAGTGATTTCAGGTTTCCAAGTACTGTTATACTACCTGACCAGAAGAAAACAGAATTTTAAGCATATGGTGATTGACTTAGTACTTCTCTGATGCATGAGGAAGAATTACAGTAGTGTGGTGCTATAACCTGTAATTTAAAAGATTGTGCTAATGGTCTAGTGGAAATTTCAAGATTCTCTAATTTCCCAATCTTTCAGCCTCTTTTTTGGGACTTTTACATTAGAGGCATTGAGGAGACCCTCTTTTAAACTGAGAGGAATTGGTCCTGAGTCTCTGATATGTGTTTGATAAACAGCAAAATTATCCTCCTTTTTTGTGTTTTCTCCATTTTCAACAAGTCTGTCTGGGAACAGATTACCATGGAAAGGTATTAATCGAATACTTAGGAAAGTTCTGCAAGGAATAGATTGATTGATGGAAAATGTCTTTCCTAACTCACTCTGTGGTTCTGAATATGAAACCAGTTACAGATTACAGGGTTAGGTGCTGATGTGCTAACACTGGTTAGGCTCATATATTTTCACAATTTCTTAACTGTTTACTTACTCTCACCCCAATGCAGTAATGGAGGGACTATTTTTCTCACTCTTTTGGGTACAAATTTAAACGTTTTCACATAAAATGAAATAAACTTCCTGAGCTGTCAGGTTAAACCAGCAATCCTCTACCACACAAGAATTAAGGAAAAACCCTTTCTTACAGAGTAGGACACACAGCTTCTGACATTTCAGTTGCTTACCACTCCAAAACAATTTCACAGGGCAAGCATGGGTTTTCTCATAGTGCACAGTGTAGTTTTAACCTGTTTTCCTTTAGACCATTTCCTGGGCTAAAAAGGGTGAATCCTGCAGGCAATGCTAGACATGAAGACAGTTTTCCTGACCTGTGAACAACTTTGAAAGATGGAAGACAATCTTCCCATTTCACACTGTCAGAAGGAAAAAAAAAAAAAAAAAAAAAAAAAGGGGGCCATTTTTTTTTATTATAACAACAAAAACCGAACACCAGGCACAAAAGTGC
>VZTT01075741.1:0-28940 GCA_013400855.1 Buphagus erythrorhynchus
GCTTCTTTTAATTAAACAACTAAAACTGCAGCACAGGATGTAAGATGTATCTCTGTGCACACTACTTCATTTTTTGCTCACTCCATGGCTGTGTTTCAGCCTGTTCCAACTGGCACCCTTCAAGAGGAAGATTGGGTGTGGCTTGGGGATAAATCACACCAGCAGCTGCTCCAACTAAGTTATAAACAAGAGCTTCAACATCTCTGACTCCCTGTGATGCACTGAGACACAGTCCCAGACATTTTGTGCTGTTCTGTACAGCAACCATACACTCCTCTGTATGCCATACACTGGGGCAAGCAACACAAATCCTTCATTTTCCTGCCATCCAAAACACCCTGTCACAACTCTCAATGTGTGTCTTCAAATAAACATTTGAACCACTTAGACCTTAGAAAACATGCAGAAAAATAGTGATATCTTGGGATGCAGGGGAGTCACAGGTCCAGTGGACAGCAGGTCCCAGTGCTATTTAGATAGGTGTGCCTACCTTAGAGGGGTCTGATCTGACTTTGAACAGACACACAGGGCTTTGTGTTCTGTGCTCAGCAGTTACAATAAACAAAGCAGCCACGCTCCATCCACATAGCCCATAACAGGCAAGACCTGGGTACTTAACCAAATCCAGGGGTTCACATGCAAGAAAAAACCCTAGATCACCAGGATTTGGGAGCTTAATAGTAGATTATTCACTAGCCTTCTCAGGCCAGTCCCTCCATCTTTCCCTCTAGAATCACTCTATGGCTGTACAAATAATAAAATACTTAATAGATGGAAAAAAGGACTCTGAAAGCTCTGAAATCTTAAATCCCTGTACCTATGTGTACAAAAATGATATCTGCTGAAAGACCAGTGTTACTGGATTCAAGCAGACTGTTTTCTTCTCTGTGTTTTTGACCAGAAAAACCTTTTGTAAAAATTAGCTGCAAATTATACGTTTCTGCAAGTTTTCATTTTGTGAGAAAGGTCCAGATTAGCTTTATGTGAGGACCACACACTCTCATGCACAGAAGATGTTGATGCTGATGAATTGCTGCTTTCAGCTGTGGGATTTAATTACTCTCATTCTCTACAGCTGGTGTTATTGTGTGGTGATGTGTTTGTCTTCTGACACCTGGGGGGTAGGATGAAATAAATTTACTATATTCACAGTGCCAAAGGGACAGTTTGAATAAGAAAAGCTGCAATAAGACTTGCATGACTATGTCCTCTGGCATGAATGATGAATCCAGGTCCTTTAGATCTTGTTTTCTAGATGTGCTTACAGACTGGAAGCATTTTTTTAAAAATGTTATAGGAAAATTACACTAATGTCAAGCTTATTTTGACAAGGGGAAGGAAATAGTTTATATTGGCTGATATGTATCTAGCCCATGTTCCTGATGCTTTTCCCTTCATTTTTACAGGTTGGCAGGGTCACTAATCCTACTCATTTTCAGTTTGTCAGTCAATGATCACTTATGTGGCACTATGTCTTTGGAAATGACAGCTGAGACAGGATCTGATGCAAAGCCTTCCTTCCACAATGCCTTCCTAAATACCAATCTGAGCTGGCTGAAAGGACCAAACATTCTATATCTGGTAATGACATGTTCACCAAGCTTGTCATAAACAAGGTTTTGGGGAACTTTACAACACCACTATCTGTCAAATGTCTCTACTTTGATGCCATAATGAAGT
Source organism: Buphagus erythrorhynchus (assembly GCA_013400855.1). NCBI lineage: Eukaryota > Metazoa > Chordata > Aves > Passeriformes > Sturnidae > Buphagus > Buphagus erythrorhynchus. The sequence goes on from VZTT01075741.1 coordinate 1,681, forward strand.
CATGTGAAGCAGAACAGTCCCTGTTATCGGACATTAATGAGAGTCAACTTTTTTGTTTTGCTCTAAGGCATTTTAATTGTAACACAGGCAGAGACCATCTGGCTTAAGAATGAATATTCAGTATCTGCTGCAGATGCAGAAATACAGGGGAGGGAAATGGTACTTCCTGGTTTCCATCTTGCACGGTACCCCATGCTAAAGCTGGTTGCACATTTAGCTAAATTGCAATTTGATGCTCAATGAATGACTTTTTAGGTTATTACTATTTCATTAATTAGTTAAGTGTTTATTAGTTTGGACTTTATCTCTTCAAAAAGAAGATAAATTTATGTTAAAAATCACTAAGGGATAACATACTTCACTGCATTCTGCAGAGGAATATGTCAGCTCATCAGGCTTTATTTACTGAGAAGTCATAGGGATAGAAATAATTCTTTTAGGAATAAACATAATTTGTCTCTTGTGTGACAGGTGCAGCCCATGTTTATGAGAAATACAGAGAAAACATTTGCCAAGTGCAAATTTTGAGTATCACAGCAGACAATAACTTTTCTGAGAAAGAATTGAGCTGAGAAAGAATGAAATGAAACCATCACTTCTAAAGGGCAGGCATCAATTTCACAAATTTTATGACTGTCACCAGAACCTTTAGTTTGGCCTATCTTACTTCTACAGGAATGCTTCTCATTGCAACTTGCAGGGGAAAAACACCAAACTGGTTTGGCCAAGACTTTTCTGAGCCATGTGTAAAGTCTAGAAGATAATGTTTTGCAGTTTTAAGAAAATCAAGCTCTTAATACTTCGAGTAAATTATGCATACATATAATGGCCTATTTACAAGATTGTAAGTCTATTTGTTTAAGTACCTAAATATCTTGAGGCAGCTCCAAGGAGGATGTTGAGCCAACAGCGTTGCCTGCCACACTGAGCTGCCTCAGCGAAGGTGGGGGCCAGGCTGCAATCCCTAAGAGGTGTTTGACTTGAGCATAACTGGAACCAGTGCTGGCAGAAATGCATTGAAAAGTAGTGGGGGCTCTGCCACTTTGGAATTAAATCAAAGAAGATGTTGACTCTCTCCTGAGGGAATGTGATGTGATGCATTTCCTCAGTGAAGCTCTCTGGGCTGTGCAGGCTCTCAAGAGCTGCCATGTTGCAGTGAGTGAAGCAATTTCCAGCACACATTTAGAACTCTCTGGAATACTTCAGGATGACAATAGTTAGTTAAGTCAATATGATTAGAGAGCTATCACCTCATTTTCACTGCATTACTGCCATAATCCTAGAAGGAAGATTCATATAAGTGCTTGGGAACAAAATTCCAGGGGAGAAAAAAATCCATACTACCAACTATCAGCTAATATTACCAGATAAGTGAATTTTCTTGTACTTGCTTTCTGACTTTTCTCAGGGGAAATTTACCCTAATGCACAAGACCAACAGAAGACTCACACTGGCTTGAATGTTGAATACTACATCCCTCAGTAGAGCACTATTAAATTTTCCAGGCAGGCTTTCAATGTGAGCCTGCTGTGGAGCTAAACATCTCCTTGTGGTGTTAAATAGGGTATGCCTCTGGGATGAAGTGCTTCCAAACACATAGATATATCCTAAGCAATAAGCAAAGAGTAGAAGTTGGAACTGTAGCTCAGACATCTAAGAGAGGATGGGAAGAGAGAAAGGAAGAATTTCCCACTCCTCTGACTTTTGGGAAAAACACATGGAGTGTTAGACAAAAATGTGTAAATCTCAACCTTGATAATTGAAGCATTCAGATATCCAAACCTGAGGTTATTCTGACTCAGAAAGCAATTGATACATTTGCTTTTCAGGCATATAGGCATCACTCTTCCATACAGATCAGTATGTCTGTCTGTCGCCGATTTCAAGGCAGAATTTCTTTTGAGCAGTATCTCATCCAAAGAAGAAGGAAGTGATCAAGAACTATCAGCAGCAAGACTGTTAGGGTTGTAAGAATGGGAATCTCTCTTGTGATAAATCATTTTAAATGTTCAGTGACATCCAATTCAGTGTCTAAACATCACCAGTATAATACGAAAATGTCTCCTGGGCACATCAATAAAACTGGGTGGGATTGAGTGCTTTAAACAACAAGAGACTGGAAACTCACTCTCAGATGCAAGAATTTAGTCAGAATTTTGTCTCTCCAGAGGAAATTCTAAGCACAACCTAAAAATCTACATGAAACTTTTATATTAGCAAGGTGAAATAAGTCCAATGAGAAAACACTGCCACCCGAGACTGATATTTAAAATGGCAATCACAAGAGGCAAAACAAGTTTAATGTACATGGTTTGGCAAAGCTGCAGTCTGCTTATTTAAGAATGCATCACAGATTATGAGCACTCTTATTACAATTTTATTGCAATATTCAAGGTGCACTCAGAAGATACTATTCTTTTTAAAATATGGGTTTATTTGTTTGCATCTTATTTTACAGTCATTCTTTCAGCCTCCAGTTCATTTCTGAAATGAAAGCAACTGATATTTCCATATCAAAGTTTAAAATTAATTTCCTTTGTGGGACATGCTCCTTGATGTAAAATACTTCATTTTAATTAGGACATTTAATTTTCTCTAATGGAATCAAGTTCCATTTACTTAATCCAAAACTACTTTCTGAAAGAGCTATAAGCAGTACATTTTCTCAGCACAAGCCCTTCAAAGGCCTGTGTGCATGAGGAGATTGCACCTACACAGCTAAACTGATTTCAGCTTAATCTACTTACACCCCTACAAAACATTACCCATAACTGAGTCTGCTCCACTCCTGGACCAGTTTTATTAAACAACTTTTTGTTTCCTAGTGCAGACCAGGATTGGATAATAAAAAATCAAGTACCATTAAAAGTATGTTTTAGAATGAAAAACCTAATTAAAAATTGTCCCACCTCCCTGAGCACAAGTTTCTGGACCCCACATCTGGAGCACAGCCAGCTCCCACTGCCACTTTTGTACAACTTTCTTCTTCCCTTTGCCCTCCTCTCTGTAACATGTTGTGTACACGTAGACCATGACAAATCATGTCTGTTTCTCTTTAAGAGAATGTACAAGTCATTTCTGAGGAATACTTTGCATATTCTGGCTCCATGTTAGGATGATGTCCTGCCCCCATGCAAGCACAGAAGCACGTGGATAGATCAGGGCAGAGATAACCAGTGCAGAGGCACAGACTGTGGAAGGCATTCCCTTTCCCTGCTGTGACAGCTTGCTCCCTCCGTTTAAAATAAATGTTTTTTTGCTGGAAAGCCTGTCTTTATTGATTTTGTACATCTCATCAGCACAGAGAAATGCAATAAATGCCATACACTATTATAAACTCTGAAACACCTTCCGCTCCAGGCTGACTGCAGCTTTCACAATGCAGGGGCACAGCAACACAATTATTTTAAAAACAGAATACCTTGAAAAATAGCCAGGCTGTCATCCATTTGACCACTTTCACAACCCAAAAGACATGCTTGTAGAGCTCAGTATTCACTACTCCGGGGTCTACTACATTAGCAGTCACATGGCTTCCATTTGCAGTCAGAAGATGCTGTAGTCGATAGGTAAATAACACGAGGGCAAGTTTGCTTTGGGCATAGGCTCCATGGGGTGAATACGAACATCTGTACACAGGAGAGAAAAAGAGAGGGAGATGCATGTAAAAATAACCAGAAGGAGAACAGAATTGCACAAATATCAAATGTACCACATGTTGCAATATCCAGATGTACACTGAGTCGTCAGAAGAAACAGCTTATCACAGGCAGGCGTGTTGTTTACTCAAGTTCTGGTGATTGTTCCATCAGACACCAAGTCTTATTTATAGTAGGGAAAAATATTAAAATAAAATTACACAATGCCTGCCAGAATCTCTCTGTCAAACTCTGTAAACTAGAAATGCTGAGGCATCAATCTCTGGACTCTCATCACCTAGAGGCCCTCAAACTTCTTTCCCCTCTTTCTCTCTGATCTTTCCAAACATACACACCCCATTCCTGCCTATTAAATCCATGATTGATCATCTCATTGCTATTTAATTTTTACTGAATCACTACCTACTAGTTGAAGGCTCCTGTGTTGGGAGCTGTACAGATGAGTAAGGTGCTCTTTGTAGCTGCCCTGGTCACACACCAGATTGTGCACAGCTAAGAGATGGAAAAAAAGATGAGGCAAGGAGAGAAGCTGCAAGTGTAACCACAGTCTACAGAGTTTACAGGCCCTATACAGCCTTTAAAGCACAGATGGTTGGCAGGGTCTATTCCAAAGAGGTATGACAAAGGCACACAAATTCCAGGAGTTACAGCAAAACATTACCTGTTGAGACTCCTGTGCACCTCTCTCATCTGGATGTCTAATGTGCCTTTCTTTCAAGCCAAGCTTTCTAGGAACCGCTGAGTTGGGTTTAATTGCATGCAGGCAGCAGTGTTTTTTTTTAATAAGCAGGCTAGTTTCAGTCAAATTAGCAGGTATGTCGCTTAAAATGCTCTCTTCCTGACTGGGGCCTCAGCATCACTTCCACAAATTCCTATGCCATAACAATTCACTCCTGTAATAACTCCAGCTTCTCATCTAACCTTTTCTGTGCTTAAAGGGTAAATGGTGGCATTACAGACAGCTCATAGGCAAAGCAGGCAGGAGCCTAAAGCATCAGTCTCTTGGGAACAGTGAAACCGCTCCAGTCCCCATCCGTTTTGCCTCTGCTAAAGCCTGGGGAGGTGATGCTGCATGCTGCAGCTGCTGCCCATGAGGACTCAGGGGTTAGGGCCATGCAGCAGCAGAACCTTAACCTGTTGGTGAAAGGTGATAGAGAGGCACCCACCCAAGGACAGACCTCTCTTTCCTAGTTCCTTCCTTTCCCCTAGATGTTGTCCTGTCTCTGTGGTGGCCGCAGCTACAGCTCCATCCTCTACACATTCACCCTAAGTGCAAGAAATGCCCAGGCTAGAAAAAAGCTGGAAAGCTGCTGGAAAGCTTGCCTGTGATTTCTGTGGCTGTTACTATGTGCAAGTTTTCTATTTTGAATGAATAGTAAATATATGAGGTTTTTTTATCTCATTCTTGTTGAATATCTTATTTATAATATCCTGTGCACTTCATCACAGAAAGCCCTGGATGTTAAGAATCAGGTTGACTCTCTACAGAGGTATAAGGCTACCGAAGCAATTTAATTGTCCATGTTATCTGAAAGGACTCAGAAATTTGGAGACACCACATTAAATAGTACAGCTTAGCCACAGGAAGTAAAAGACAACAACACTGAACCTCCAGTGCACCTTTTTCTTTCTTTTTTTTTTTCTCAGTCTCTTTTCTTTACAAGCAAATCAAAAGCAGTCTACAAAAGCATGATATAAATTGAGAACCAAAAAGGACAGCTGATCATAGGTGGCCCTTGCAGCAACCAATGGCCTCAGCTGTACCGTGCTGGATAACATACCTTCATTATCATAAGGATATCACCTGCACCTTTGGGCAAAATGGCTATTTAAAGAGTAGAGAACAATCACTGCATGAATATAAAAGTGACTTGGCATTAGTCAGGAAATTGCAGTTACATTTTAAGTTCAGTAACGTCCATGCTCTGATTTGAGACTCTCAAAATGTCACCTTATGCTTCATGCATATTGCAACCCCTTTAACTCGAAGGACCAGATCCTCAGCTGCTGCAAGCTTCTCGTGTGCACAGCCGTGCGGGGCAGAGCTCCCACCACCCATGGGAAGCAGCATTCATCCCAAGCCGCCTCCAGCAGCCAGCTGGCAGCCAGGCCTGGCACTCCTCCATCAGCGCCACCATTCCCCCGCTGAACGCAAGCTGGGGCACGGGACAAGCCTCCCGAGCTCAGCTAGAGTGATCTTGTCTGGCAAGTGGCTCACAGGGAAGCAGAGCTGGGGACTACTCTGACTTGCTCTGCCTGGGTCTAGTCTGGCCTTCAGTAATCTTCAGATGCCGGGCAGGAGGATGCTGAATGCTCCCCATGACTCCCCATTCCCACATTTTGTGTGAGTGCTGTTTTGACTTACCTTGTGGCAATGATTCACGAACTACAGGGCCGGATCCTCCAAAGCCCTGTATTTTGCATAGATAAGTATGCAAGAGAAACATGAGTGCTGAGAAGATATAAAAGCTACCCAATCAATGAGGAAGCCTTTTATATCACAGTGCAGAGATGCAAATGATCTGCAAGGCAGCCAGGAATTAGACTTCAGTAACATGATATAGATATGAAAATATAAAATTGGATACACAGGGCAAAAATTTTTGGCAGAGCCTCTGCAATGATTACCTTCTCTCTTCCCAATTTCTGTGTGTGTGTTTTTTGCTTTTCAGGAATCTGACATCAATGGACTACATAAGACAGAGGAATAATGTGACACAGAACTGATGAGGATTTCTGTTGAACTGTTTTGTTTGCCAGACCTCATTTTAGTAGAATCACGTTGTTTAAGCACCACATCGAAAAAATAAATCAACACTGGTTATTTGACTTCATTATATCCAGTGTTTGACTTTATGCATCAGAAAAATAGAAAAATAGTACAGGACCACATAGGCACCTGTACTTATACCATGATTCTGCCTCCTATGCACACACATGTAGAATCACAGAAGGGTTTGGGTTGGAAGTTTAATGATCACCTACTCCCACAACCCTGCCATAAGAAGAGACATCTTTCCACTTGACAGCATTGTTCAAAGTCCCATCCAACCTGGTTTTGAATGGATGGGGCATCCACACTGTCTCTGGACAACCCATTCCTGTGCTTCACCATCCCCATCATAAAAATTACTTTCTTTTGTCCAATCTAAATCTATCCTCTTTTAGTTTAAAACCATAAAATGTATTCGTCTTACACATGGAATTATCTGGCTTTATGCATCTAAATCTAGCCTCTCTCAGCACTTTATGCTCTGTATGCACATTTTTTACAATGAATAAAAGTATAATTGCATACTAAGTAAAATAATATTGACATTATGCATTTCCACATTTTCTAAAGGTTCTAAAATGTTTCTGAAATTAAAGTCCATACAAGAGGCAAACCATCCAAGCAGAACACAGTTTACTAGCAAACTGTGCTAGCAGAGCAGTGCACATGAGGTGCCTGTGACACTTGGACATTTGCTGCTTTGAGGACACAGGGTATGGATGCTTCACAGCCAGGCAAGCAGACTCCTAAGCAGAGAAACTCTTCCTTCTAACTAGGCAACCAGCCAGGTCTGCCTTCCAGCTCCCACTGGTATATGTGGGTGCTGGTCAATGAGCTAGAGAGCTAAGGAGTTACTGGTGTTGGATGCCCAGGGATACATCCTAATAAATACTGCCCACCCAGCTTGGGCAATGCCAGACAGCATGTGCTGTGATATGGCAAGCCTGTACACCGTCAGTAGCTAGGAAAAGTGGAGCAAGGACTTGGTGGGGAGAAGTTCAGTGGGAAAGTACAGCATGCCTGGCATCAGTAGCTTGGAGAAGTTCATGCTCAGTCCCTTGTTTGAATGGGGCTCGCTGTGGACCACTCTTCCTAGCACAGAAAACAGTGGCATCCCCCAGGAGATGCCCTCCATAGCATTTTGCTGATTCAGTGCTGATAAAACAAGGCAGTGCACAACTCGCTAAATGAAAAGAAGTTAAGGCAGGCAGAATTTAATTTGCTGCTTTGAAATCTGTCCGAGAGAGCACCATACACAAGACCTTCTCCTTCCTTTGAAAATAATGTTTTATGGATTCTATGCTGATGAATAAAGGATCAGGATAAAACAGGTTCTGCATTTTGTGTCCAATTAATTTTTAGGGGAAGTTCTGACTTCTGGATTAAGATTTTTTGATATAAGATACAGGTTTGATTTACTATTACAAAAATTAGGGAGGAGAAAAGAAAGAGATTGTTTTGAATTTTTGAAAGAACAAAATAAGTAGGTATTCCATTCTGGAGTGAGTGCCTTGAGGTTTGCTGATTTTTTTTTTTTTTTTTTTTTTTAATTTTTTCTTCTTTTCCACTAGAAGCTGATTAGCTGATTTTGCCACTTACCTCCATGGTGCTGTCTCCAGCAGCAGTCTTCCTATGGAATGTATTTTCAAAAAGTAATGAGAAGTCAAATTTCAAACTGAAGCCTGCAGTGGCTCATTAGGTGTTTAAATATGGACTCAGCTGCTATCCCAGTTTGAAAACTGGATTCATATTTAGCACATCTCTTGGCAGTCTTACTTGTTTCTCCTCAGGTTGGCTTTAGTTGGTCTGTTTTCTACAGTGGTCTCCCACTTATGTCCAATGATCTCTCATATTTTGTAAAGAGCATTAAGTGAGGTCACTGAGTAGCAGACGAAACTGTGCTGCTTAGCACAGATCACTTCCTTCACCCCCTGTGCACGGCACTTTTGATGCTTTCAGCTTTCCCACTGTCATTGAGGGCTCCTTTCACATTGTGCACACACGTAACAGACATTGTGGACTCACTGACAGCACCCTGTACCTCTCTACATCTTGCTTCAGCAGAAGAAGAGGACCTGTGACCACCCTGATGGGCACACAGATCAGTTTAACCCAGCCAGTGCTAGCACTGAAGCTTTCCTGATGTGAACCTTTCACAATTGTCTTGCTTGTCATCCTCCTTTCACCTGTCACCGTGCTCCCCAATTTCCAGTGTGTTAATTTGCCTGGAGGGCAGAGTGCACCAAGATCAAACTGCAGAAAACCCAGCTGCTATGTGCCCCACTGAAAGACAAGTGATGCAAAACGTGGCTGACATGCTGGGCTTTTTAATGAAAGGCCACAGAAAATTTCAATATATGCCTTAGGATGAATCAGGGAATTAAGCAAAACATCGGCTTGCTGTATTAAAATGACTAAAGCTTCCTAATGATTTGTGTATTAATCTTGCAATACATCATCACCATTGCTTAGTCAAGACTATAAAAGTCTATTATTAAACACTCATGAAGCTTTCACAGTCTTAAATTTTCTTTCTTCAGGGAATGCAGCGCAGGATTTTTCAAGTTTTGATAGAATTTGCAGCTTACTTTGAAGCAGCTAGAGAAATGTATTGGAAAATAAACATGTCTTCAGTGGTTATCATAAGCAGTTTCTTTCTCTTATGATAAAGTTTGAGTCCTAAATATTGTTTATTAGATTAAAGCAGGCTTCCTGGCAGTACTACATATATTTATCCTGTGAACACATTTTCTGAGTCTCATTAATTGTGATTTTCTCTCAATAAAAACCAACCAAACAAACACAAAAAGAAACCTCAAAAAACCAAACAAAAATACAAACAAGGAGAAAAGACCAGGCTGGAGACATGAGAATAATATATTACCACTGACAACCAGTATTTTACCAATAGAAAGAAAGAAGCATATACATTAGTAAAACAAAGCTCAAATCTAAGGTATTAACTTATCTAGTTTTGAGATGCTGTTGCACTTATGATTTGTCCAGCCAACTACTACTATAGGCTATTGCACAGTCACTCATCTCATGTACATGACTGTGCATTTTGCCTGTTCCTGAGCAACTTCTCATATACTTCTTCATGTACATTTCTTTCATATATGTGATATGTAACCTTAAAAAATAAATTGGGACAGTATACATATAACAGTTAAGGTGGCTGAAGCATAAACCTTGAGTGAATAAGGAATGTAGTATTAGAGACTCCTGAAGAGCCCCATGACTCTGTGATGAACTTGTTCAAAAGGAAGGCTACCAGACCAATACATGAAATTAATGGTTCTACACGAGGTAAAAATCCAATCCTTCATGTCCTAATTTGTGGCATGGGGGTTACTTAAGCAGTCATAGGCCAGTGGCAGAGAAACCCATCTTGCCTTTCATTCCTCTTCCTGCAGTGAGCTTTTCGGTTCCACATGTTGCTCACACACAGCTCTGGACAAACCCAGGCTTTGTCTGGCATCTCTCAACTGTAATAAAATAACATTTTTCATCCTAAAGTTAGAGTGTAAGGGTAGAAGTCTAGAGGTGGGAAATGCTTACTCTCTCTAACAGGTAAAGTGCTGGTCTCAGTAACTGGTATCTCAGCAGATCAGAGACTGCCTTGTGCTTAACCCACAACGCAGTAGGAGTTACAAGCTGGAAGCTGGGTGGTGTTTTGCTTTTTGTTTCTTTTTTAAAGCCATGCTTCCCATCTTCCAGCACTTCATTGTATATATACATAGCATTCAGTGACTAGCCCCTTCTAATACCCTTTAGGAAATGCAGAGGGAACAAAAATTAACTTACTGTCTCTTGAGGACTACATTTAGTAAAGAAACATAGAATGTCTTCATTTTAAAGTCATTTATGAGAGGTAAAATAAGCCAGGGCTTGTCATCCTGGGCGTTACCATCATCCAGATGGAATCAGAGCATCATTTTTCATTTAGCTGATCCCTACTTCTAATGGCAGGAGGTGAGATGCCAAGAGCTATTCTGGTCTACTGAGAGTTGCTGTATGCAGCTCAGTTGCTGTGTGTTCAGCATAGCTCTCAAATGCATATAACATGCACTAAAGTCTCACCAGAATCACTACCTTTAAAGAAGTCACTTTTTTCTGTTTGTGTACAGTTGGTGTTAATTTCAAATGTTTTGGATTATTTTAAGTATCAATGTCAAATTCAAGATATAATTACTGTAATTCCATTCTTCCAGGAAATATATACCTTTATTTAGAATGATATAAATTGCCACTTTTCTACAATCAGGACATTTGATGCAGTGTTAAGTACATGCTAACAGTTGAAGTGGTATTTGAGCATAACAGTATCCTTTCATTCAATTAAAAATCTCCATTAAACAAATGAATGAGTAAATATATAAAAGGAAGCAAGGGTTTGCATTGCTTTACCAAAGAAAAAGATCACGGCTAAAAGACCTACATTCTGTGTCCTCATGACCATTTTGAGGGATGGGGAAACAACATGGACACATATATTTTCATATTATCTCTTGGGTAATCTGGATCTTGGGTTACTGAAGATTGTCACACATCTTGTAAGATTATCTATAGGATTATAAATGGGGGTAGGTACTCTCCACCCACTTGTGGCAAGCTTCCAACCTCTCCTGCAATAGAGCTTTTAAGCTGAAGGAAGTAATCGGGGGTTTTATGGTTTCTTTGTTTCCACCAGAATGCACATAGGACCACAAAAAAACCAGCAATAACTTGAATAATCAAAAAGATTCTTTAAAAGCATCTTGAAACTGGTGAAGACTTTTGCAGATTAGCTGCAAGATGTGAGCTTTTCATTCTGGGCTTCAAAAGGAACTGTAGGGTTTGAATAAGCATAATGAGGTGCTGCCATTTCAAATCCAGTGCAGTGCACCAACTGTGGTTGGCAGATTTACAGGAGACTGTGTTGGTGTATATGCCAAGATAATTTAAGGTTTAATTGTGGTGGACTCAACCCACTGCACAGCCTTGGATTTAAGGAGGGGCTGAATGTGTTCTGCAAGAGCAAATATTCACCACACTTAAGGACTGGTCTGTCTTACCGGAGATGTGCCTGCAAAATAATTTTTACCTTTGAGATATCTATAACTACTGTGCAGAAAATACTATGCCATAAATCATTGTTTACAGAAATAACAAAAGATTAGCAAGTCTGGCCCAACATACTTTTGAAAATCAGTTTCTGCTTGTTGCAACAATTTATCAACTTCTGTTTTTTAGAAGTTTTCTTATGGAGTGAGAATACGAACATCACAGCCTCAATCTGAGTGATAATAGTGACTAACTCCCAGTGTATGAGTTAAGACAAGGAAAAAACTCGTAAAAAAGGACAGCTATTTGTTAAAAGCCATCACAAGAAGCCTTCTCCTCAGCTGGAAGACCTTCCTAGGTTAAAGAAGAAATACCGCTGAATGCCAACAGGTACCAGAGGAACTAAAATATGGAAGTTTTCTGCATTCATGAAATGACTCACAGTCCAGACACAGCATGAAAGGCTTTTGTTCTTGTGAGACTGTACATCAACAGCATCACTCATCCACTATCAGAAGTCAGGTGGGATTTAATAAAATTTAAATATGAAAGGGGCTTGTGAAGAGGGAGGGTCCTATCTGAGGAGCATAAAAATACCAATTTCTGCAAAACACAAAAACGTACAAGAAAGGAGTAAGATACAAAGCAGTCCACAGCGAGCATTGCAAAGTGCTTATTTCTAAGTACCTTAAAGGACAGTGTCAGCAATCACTTTCTGTACCATTTGGCCTTAGAGCTGAGTTTTGGGGTTTGCTTTATAAATTTCCCAACACTGTTTCACCCTGGAATACTGTGAACAGGGATCTGTAATGGAAAACCCAGCATTTCATAAGAAGAGGCCTGGCATGGCCTGGGACCAGAATGCTAAAGACCTCTTACACTTGCAGACATGCCTGAACCTAGTGAAATCTGGCAGGTTTAGCTTTCCAGGAAATGACAAGAAGTTTCATGTCCTGGAAGACCAACAGTCATAGAGCTGCCTTGCCCCAGCCCTCACTGAAAAAAACTGCTGCTTTGACAGATAGATTGATTGATTGATTGACTGATTTTTTTGTGGCAATTCAGGTACTGAACATGCCCACCACTCCTTTAACATCACTGTTAAAAGATCTTGAGATCTTGAGCTTCTGCTAAAGCTACAGTGAGGCACAGTGCTCCTCAGTCTCTGTCCCTCTTGGGAAGCTGAGACTTTGCAGTGTACAGCCCCTCTCCACCTCCCATGGCAAGAGAGGCTGGGCTGCCACAGCACCCAACACATAAAGAGAGCAGAAGAAATGGAGAGACAAAGCTACAACTGTATCAGACATTCTGGCAGTATTAAAACTCCTAGGGGCTAAAATATTTTATGTTTACAGAGATTCATTTTTACTTAGAAAGCACAGTTTTAACAACACATTTTTTATCAAGAACTTGATTTAATCAAAAGACCAATTTTTCTTCACAGCTGTAAGTTTCAGCTGCTTCATCTGCTTTTGAACAGATGAAGTTCTCCTTCTCAGAACAAAGAGGTTTAGGATGAGGACTAGAGAAAAGGTCAAGAGTTAAGAAATCTGCTTTCAGCTGCCTGCACAATACCTCATAATCTCTAATGCATGTGGCAAGACATGGAACGTATGGCAATGAAGAACTGGCAGCAACAGCAGGGCTGAACCTGAAGGGGGTTTCTGGAAGGTGAGCTGATAATTTTGACCATTTCTCTTAACACATCATTCCACGGATTTACAGGCATGTGTGCCAGCCTTCCCCAGCTATGCTAGGCAGCCCAAAGGACAACTCCACCGACAAGATACTGGGAGGATGGTGGTAGCTATGGCAATCAAGAGAAATGCTTAAAACATTTGAATAATCACCCAGGACCTGAACTCCAAAGCTTTTAAGGTTCATTCAGCCTTAGTGAGTCTTTTTGCTGACAGAAAGATATTAAACTAACTTTCCCCTCTCAAGGGCAACAAGCTCTCTCTCTGCTCCCAGTTCTCCAGGTCCTTTTGCCCTCTCTATCACATGAATGCACTACATTAACTTTCAAATTACCATAGAATTGTCTTGCCTCTCTGGAAGTCAGCACATCTGTGAGAACCACTGTCCTGAATGCCACACAGATCTGGCTTCTCCCACCCAATCCATGGTGCAGGGAGAGGCTGGGCAGCAGGAACACCCATACCTCACACACTTCTCAGCTTGCTGTGATTTTGAACTAGTTCAGAAACACCATGTCCTACTAAACCAATAACCATTATTAACACTCCTTCATTAACAACATTAATTCTTTTAGACAAAAAGGAATTTAACATTGTGACAACAAAGTAGCTACACTTAATATCCCCAAATACATTTAAGTCTAACATTATCTTTGCGGTATCAGTGTTACACTCTGTTATTGTTCTTCAGAAGTCAATCAACCCTAAAAGCATTTTGATTAGATAAAACAAAAATACATTGATAAATGTAAAATGAAAGCTTTCTGGAGTTGGCATCCTGACTTTGTTATTGGTTGCAGGAACGGACAAGAAGGGATAAAAACACTAGATGCATTTGAGCTAGAACTCCGTCTTTTGAATTGATGAATTGGTCTGCTGATTGTGTAGCCCATTTATTTTTTAAAATTAACTTATAGAATTTGAGATCTGTGCCTTCCCCAGTACACTCATTTTCCAGGCCAGTCAATTTTTGCAATTAATGCTAATTGCTGCAAACACAAGGGATCATTTTGCAAAGCAGCAAATAATCCTTTTGCCTTTATACAGAAAGTGTTTGGCAAAGAAGGACTTATGTGTGTGCAGTAAGCAGTTAAATACTTATCATCTAGCTCTATACAGGAAAACTTGATAACCTGCTGCAGGAAGGACATGTCTAAATGAATACAGCACTGTATGGCAGTTGGCATTTGGTCTTGTCAAGGCAACATGATTTATCTTGCAGATAGAACCAGAATATGCAACAGAAGACATAGTGGAGAAGCTGCTTAAAGATCAGAACTCAAAGAAAAACTTATAATCATAGGTTTTATTTAACTCATGGAATATATGTATCTATCTAATGATCTAGAACAATCTTTTATTATCACAATTTCTGTATTTTTTCACAGCATTTTATTGAACAACAGTCCAGTGGCACGGCTCTTTTTATGTTATTATGAAGGACTTCTGTACTGACTAAATTGGATTTACAAAAAGAGGGTAATAATGAAAATCTCTCCTACTTCCTTTTACAAATTTTCCTATATTATATAAAAAAATAGAAAAATACTCAACAGCACTATGCTGCTACTATGCTACACCAGCTTCATGTCTGTTTTTGCTCGAATATAAGATGGTATACTTCCAGTTTTTCCAGTCAGAGAGAATTAAGAAATTTTAAGTGACAGATCAATCATGAAAAGGCACTGAAGGAACTAATTGGGTATTCTAAAAATAGAAGCCTCCATTGGAAAAAAATGTTGACTCATCAAACCATTCCTAGTAAAAAAAAAAAATGTCCAACCTAAAAAAAAAAGATAAAAAAAAAAATTTAAAAAAGTGGAAAAAGAAAAAAGTGGCTTGAAACTGATGGAGATACTTGAAAATGATGGTTTAGAAATTAAAGGTTGGGAGTTTCAGTTTTATTGTCATGTTTCAAAATCTGGATACCAATGTACTCATAGGGATAGTTACAAATAAATTTAAAAACATTATTTAAACACTGAACTCAAATGTTTTGGTTTCAAAAATGGATAAATATTTTCTGAAAGTAATTCAACTTCTTAACTTTTAGTTGCTGTTCATGGAAAATATCTTCCAAAATTTCAGTAATGCTGATGGAAAAAAATCTTCAATTTTCTGCCCAAACTTAATACAACTTTTTTAACTAAAAAACATCACATACATGGAAGAAGAGAAGATGAAGGACACCCCTCATCCAAGAACAGGAGGTCTCTAGACACTGTGCCATCAGTACCTAACACTTCCTGTTACAGTTCCTTATGAACTGCCTAACAGAGGAGATGAACTGGAGCTGCCTGGTCTCTCTAGAATCTTCCCAGGTCTCAGGCAGAGCTGTTTGTCCTATTTTACACCAGCTAGGACACACATGTGGCAGCTGGGAATTTTGAAATTCTTTTCATTTAACTTCTATTGTCTCTGACATGATTCATGCACTAGGGCTACAGGGAAAAATACAGAAATTGTATCTAATATATTATATTCAGCTTGGAGAGTTTCAAGAAAAATCAGCTCCTTCTGCAGTTGAGCAAAGGAAAGGGAGCAGAAAAGTGTGACTAACTGTTCTTGAATATACAAGAGATGTGAACCAGAAAAGGAGCTGTGTTACTGTGGCTGGGGAGTTCATAGATCTGTGATTCACAGCATTACAGGGCCCATTTGGTATGCAAAAATAGAAGATGATGAAAGGAATACTTAGTCATGGAGAAAAAGCTAGACAGAACACACAAAGATGCTAACCCCTGGGAAAGGGGTTCAAGTGTGATCCACAGCCTGGGAAAGAGAATACAGTCTTTCTTTCCTTTATTTTCCTAAAAATACCTTCTTACTTTGGTAGGTAGAGCACTCAAAGAAGTGTCCTACACCTCAGTCTTGAAAGAGCACCATGAACTCCAGTGCACTGCTCAAGCCTATCTCAACCAAGTGGATTGTACATTATTCTTCAAGCTGTTGCTAAAACCAGACAGCCATATTCTCTCATGACTGTACTTTTTTCTCCTCTCAGTTTAGAAAGTATTATTTAAGGCAGGCAAAAGAGGAAAGAAGGCCATGCTAGCTGTGCTTCTGGAGCACACAGTGTACTCCCCTCTGCATGCAATTGCTGAAATCACCTCTGTGGAAATGCTTGCAGATAGATTGTGTTTCTCTTAAACTTTCACCTCCCTGAAAACAGTCATGTTCAAAGTAGGGATGAAGGAGAATGATTTGCCTTAGGGATCCCCTTGTCGACTCATGTGATTGCTGTTGAGAATGGTCTGGATCTAAACAACCACAAAGGCGTTTGATGTTCTTCATTTATATCCTTCAGCAAAAGAACTGGGAGAACAGTCAGTGCTCTTGTGCATGTGCGTTTGCATTTTCAATAACACACATGAAACAAGCTGTGCCCTGCCTGCTTGGAACAAGCTCTATCCTGCCTTTAAGCACCCATACCATGTCTCTTCCACTGGTGTGTGTGTGTGTGTGAAGAGGAGGGGCAGGAAGGGGGAGAAATGGCATTCATAGGGAAGAGACGGGCTAGGGAGCAAAAGATAAGAGGAAGAAAAATGGAGAGGAGGAGATAAACTGGTGGATAGAAATAAGACAGCCTCAAAGAAAAAAAATATGCTATAGGGAGGGAAAAGGCAATTCAAACAAAAAAAGCTCAAAAGACACAGATGAAGAAGCAGGAAAGCATGAAGAAAGAGACAACAGAGGAAGGAAAATAATGTAAAATGCAAAAAGACAAAATTAAATTAACTATTCCACTGAAAAGAGCTAACCAGAGCAATATGGCATAAATCAGGTTGGTAAGATGGCAGGAAACAAACCAAAGAGGAAACATGGAGGACAGTAACACAAGCTTCATTTAACACTGCTCATGCAGTGTTAAATGGACAGGCCTTCAATAACAATTATTTGTTATGCAGTTGCCCTGTGGTCACTGATATAGATGATGGCTGGTTTCAGGTCAGATCTCTCGGCAGCAAGTACAAGCAATGAGGAAAAATGGCCACAAATGTGACTGCCAACCCTGAGTCTCCTGGGTAGGAGAAGGAAGGATTCCACAGAAAAGTCTGTGGTAAAGCAGAGAACTGAACCTCAGTTTACTGCCTCCTTTAAGTCAAGTATTCTGCCTTTCCTTCTCTGGCATGCTTGATGGATGAATCCCTGCTCCAGTACTGTCACTCACCTCTAGTCAGGACACTAGCCCAACTAGCATCTAGGAATAATGGGACAAGAGTATGGTAAACAAGTCAGCCTGCTGCCAGCAGTAATTTCCCCAGCACAAAGTACAGCCCCCCTTTCTCCAATAATGACTCTAGATGGTTTTGCTGCTTTCCTGCTAGGTTAGGACTATCAGCCAATCTGGGTACATACACCCAAGTCATAAAATGAATTATGGCCAACTGGTGCAACTCAAAGAAAAAAAAAATAGAGTAGAAAATTTTTAGAATTATTTCCCATTCACACAAGCAGCAGAAATGAGACATGGCATCACCAGGAAACTGTTTACCATGGGTGTCTTTACCACAATCCATTAAACTCTTGAATGTTGCTCTGAATCACAAGGCATCTCCAGGGCCCTGTGGAGTAGGCAATGCCTGGGTATGATACCCCCCAACAGCCTTCCTGCTAAACCCCCTGCTCATGCTGTGGGGACACGCTCAAACACACAGAGTGATCTCACTGGTTTTTGCAGCACTATTTATGGTGATGTCAAACTATTCACCTGAGTGGGGGCTTATTGGCAGTTAGGCTAAAAAAACAATACCCAGGAGCATCTTTTTACACATGAACTAAGGAAAGGGTTGGACCTGAATTTACAGCCCACTCTGGGTTTCACCAGTGTGCATATGTGCAGGAAGCACTGCTGCCCCAAGTGATTCAGAGCATCTGTGTGGGAATGAGTAGGCAAAATCAGTCAGAATCTGTCATCCT
This sequence comes from Buphagus erythrorhynchus, assembly GCA_013400855.1. Classification (NCBI taxonomy): domain Eukaryota; kingdom Metazoa; phylum Chordata; class Aves; order Passeriformes; family Sturnidae; genus Buphagus; species Buphagus erythrorhynchus. The sequence goes on from VZTT01075741.1 coordinate 19,776, forward strand.
TTATGGCCCTTCTTACATGAATAATGTTGAAATGTAAAGGACACAAAAGCTGCAGGTAAATCTCACTGGTATATTATTATTTTTTAAGTCAGACTAGTCATGTTTTTACTCAACCATAGCTTTCCAAACCGAAACATTTCTGGTTCCTTTAAAATATGAGTTAATAATGACAAATCAAAGGTAGAGATGATCCTAAATTAGAGAGGCATGGTACAAGGCCATGCTATAATCAAGGAAACTACTGTTATCTAGAGACACAGAAGAGTCACATTTAATTCTGCATTCCACACTTTAGCCTGAAGAAATACTAATCCCCTTAGCCCCCGTGCATGGTGCCATCCAGCACATGCCCATCAGAAACAGTGAATACATACATCAAGTGAAGAGTAAGGGTAATTTCCTGTGGTTGTTTAACAAGCAAGAGATTAAATTGTGACTACCCTGCAGAGGATTAAACAATGACTTGTAATAAAACTGATGCCATAATATGTAATCAGAAGTTTGACATGCCTAATGCAGCATTCTTATGTAAAATGTCTGCAGTGGAAACAGCCCAGCCCTCTAATTTCAGTCTTTGTTCGGAAATGAAACCTTGGGCCAGGTACCTCTGATCACCTGCTGAAGTCCCTGCCAAAGGATGGAGACAAATTTTCATAGAAATGACACACAAGTCAGAGTGGCTGCCTGCAGGCAGGCAGAAGCTCTCTGGAGCCCAGGAGAAGGCAGGCTCTGCTTGAGCCTGTTAGAAAGCACATCATTGCCATGCATGACTGCATGGGGAAATTTTGAAATTTATCTCAGTTATTCTGCCCGTTCCTCTGCTAACTAAACCACTCCAAGCAGTTCCTGTATGATACCAGAGACTTTCACCGCATCATTTGATGTCTTCCTAATGTTAGAAATACCCCACAGACATTCATCCAGAGTTTTCCTAAATGAAAGCAGGAGGTCAGAAGCCATTCATCCATTTAAATCCATTTTACTGTATTAAAAACCCAGGGTGGCCACAATGTGGATCTCAATGAGCTCTTGGTGAAGCGCAGGGGGTGACACGGAGGCGAGCCGGGGTCTAGCGCTGGCAGTGGATCGCCAGGCTGATGTGTGAGAGGGCAAGGACCAGCGGTCGGGCAGGGACAGGGACGGGGACAGGCAGGGTGACACGGGCAGGGTGACACAGCCCGGGGCCGGGGTGAGTGAGGAAGCCGCGGGCGGAGACAGGGATGTCAGGAGCGGAGCAGGCAGAGGCACAGGGAGCTGCGGGCGGGCGGGCAGAGCTGCCGGGCAGGAAGGAGCAGCGGGCAGCGGAGCGCCGGCACAGCGGCTGGGCAGGAAGGGCGAGCGGCCTTCCAGAGCCCAGCCAGCACCCCTGAGCAGCCACAGGGGCCTCTGTGCGCTCGTCCTCCGGGGACCTGGCTATTAGCATCCACCCCAGCCGTCTCAAAGCATCCCGGCTGCGGAGCGTGTCCCTGATCAGGTAGTGGCGTGTCCAGGCGCTGCATGCCCCGCAAGCATCACCGCAGTATCCGCACCGGAAAGCAAAGGGAGCTTTTCAAAGTCCAGAATAAAAGATGCCGTTCAGAATTTGTAAATTACTCGTACCTTTGGCTCAAGGCTGCAAGCTTTGATCAAATATTAAATATGTTAAGCAAGTGCTTGAGAACCACCATATATTGTATTAAAAAAAAAAAAAAAGAAAAAAAAAAAAAAAGCAACAAAACCCCGCCTCATTCAGTAGTCGGTAACAATTCTCTTGTAGTTTAATCTGCACACGATTACTACAGATCAGTGAATACCAAAAAGGAATGGGTACCTGCTTTGTAAGTCGTTTAGGTGCAATTTGCCTACATAATGGGTGGCTGATGAGACAGTGATGATCCTAGCGTTGTGACTGTGCGTTCCTGATTGCTTCAGCGTATCCAAGAGGAGGTTAGTCAACAGGAAGTGTCCCAAGTAGTTCAAGCCGAAGTGCTCCTCAAACCCATCCTCCGTCTTCCTTTCAGGGACCAGCATCACCCCAGCTGGAGGAAAAAGTAGAGGTAAAACCTGTTTATTTATTTCAAAGGAGCAGCAAGCTAGAAGGAGTATGGATCTCCTGCTGCAGAGGGTAAATACAGCATTTAGAGGAGTGAGTGACTGGTGATGGCATGTAAAGTCGACACTGATTGATTCCTGACAAGAAAAGTGTCTAAACCCCCACTTTTTTTTTTTTTTTTNTTTTTTTTTTTTTTTTTTTTTTTTTTTTTATCCAGATAATGTTGATTGACTCTCTCTCCCTCCCTGCAAGACTGTGAGTTTGTGAAAAGTGTTTTCAAGAAGTGGGAGCTGGGCAATCCCAACAACATTCCCTCCATCAAAGCTCAGAGCAGTGGAGACAAGACCAGGCTGAGCAGCAGACCTGCTCTCCCATACAGCTTTCTCCTGGAGAAAACTCCTGGCTGGAGTTTAAGGCTCTGGTGAGTCTACATCTGAAATCTGCAACTTCTGTCTCCCTAGTGTGGGTGAGAACAGATGTAGTAAATTTACCCAATATATCTTAATTACCATGCTTACAAGCAGCTGCATATTGAAATTAGGTTTTCAATGCTTATTTTGGCAATATTTTTGCATCAATCTCCACAAACCACAATTTTCAAACTCAGTGCCTAAAATAAGTATCCACATCCCCAACATGCAATGTTGATTTCAGCATCTTGCAGAGGATTCTGAGCTCATACATAAATTATATCATGTATTGAGGCTGTGTGAGGGATAGTTACCCTGCTCAGTTATAGCACAGACTTGAATGCTATAAATTAGTCTTAATTTATTAAAATTTAATTACTCTACAAGTGGACATGACCTTCGTAATTTAAATGTAGATGGACATAACTCATAGAGAATCCTGTTATAGAGTGCTTCTCTCTAACACCCATAAATATGATACAGCAGAAAGGCCACCTCTGCACACAAGACACAAGAGAGTGTCAGCTTAATCCTCATGCCACTTCATGTGCCCACCAGAAAGCCTTCGACATCCCATTTCCTGATGTCAGCCTGACCTGATGATTGCACATAAAATGACCATTTTAAATTGCCCATGCTGTGCATCCACATTGCTGCTTTGGGGGTTCCTGCCACCTGACAGTCCTGCTTTGCTGCCGCCTCTTGGGCTGAAGGAGAGATGTTTTTGGGACCTTTTTTAGTATGACAAACACCCATAGGGTCTGGCTGTGGCTCCCTACTGCTTAATGGAGCAACTGGAGAAGCAGTGTGAGGGGAAGAAACTCAAGAAGACTACAGAGAAAACAAAAGGTTTGGGTGGAATATAGCATACCTGCAAATGGAGAACTTAAGACTGAACATGAGAGATGCTGACTGGTGGTACAGTGAAAGAAACACAACACAAATTACAAGATGAGGCTCCACAAAAGCTCTGATTAGCATCTCTCTATGTCATTTACTGCTGTAAACTGTGTACAATCACATCTGTAACAGTGGCTGGGACTGAGAAATGGCGTGAAGGTTATGGACAGATGCAAATGCAAGACGAGCCCAGCTGTGACTTTTTGTTGTTTTCTGGGAAGAAGGAAAGGATGGAAATGGCTTGGGGATGGAACAAACCCCAGACTCCCAGACCAAGTCTCAGCTTGCTACAGTGCAAGTTTTAGCACAGACAGAACTCAGCATGAGCTGTTAGAGGGCAGATGAAAACATTGCTGCATCTCTGAGCACCAGGGCTAGTACAAGGAAATTATTTGCATATCTCTGAGGCCATCCTGCCCTCTGAAGCTCTGACACTTGGAAAAGGTGAAAGGAAGCAGGTTGCCAGTGTTCTGTTTGCAGCAACACAGGTAAAATACAAGCCCAAGAAAGGCAGCCAATATAAAAGAGCCCTGGCACAGCAAGGCTGATCTGCATGCCAAATGCTTCTGCATTTGCTGGGATTGCTGCAGAGCTCGATATAGGACCTCTCCATGCACAGACACACTTCTGTTAGTTAAGTCAGATGGAGGGATGGAGAAATTTGTCCTGAGAGAATCGTGTTAGACAGCTGCTACAGCCCTTCAGCTTGGCTCCATGACCAGCAGGCAAACACAGGGCGGCTGCCATCGCTCACGTTAGCCCCCAGAATGCCTGTGCCACAGCAACTTCACCCTCGACCTCCAGAGAGGCACAGGATTTCAAGAACACATAGAGGCTTTGCCCTCCACCCCAATTAGTCTCCACCATCTGTGTTGTACATCCTAGAAGCAAAAAAAAACAGATCTGACCTCAGGTCAGGAGACAGAAAAAAATTTCATTTACACGATGCACAACTGTAAAGATGCACACTCCCCAATATTGTTTTGTTCATTCTTCAAGAACATCCCCTGAGTAGAAATTCTGGTCAAGTCCTTGAGCAGGCACAATCACCTCTGCCTGCATCTGATGCTACTACAATTCCCTTTTTGTCTTCAAGAGCTGCTCAAATAATATTAAGCCAAAACACCATTAAAGACTTTTTTTTGGTTTTTTAAAGGCTCTCATCTTTCAGGTAGTTCATATCAAGACAGTCATAAAAATCTTGCCCTGTAGTCTGAGGGCAATTTCTCTTATTTGAGGAAAAGCCATTTTTAATTCACCAAAAGTGAACACACAAAGTTGCCCAACAGGCAACTGAACCTGTCTCCTTCCTTAACAAAAGGGGAAACCTTGTAAGTGTAGCAGCAAGCTCTCTTTTTTAAATTATTAACTACCTAACATTCAGTAGATAATAGAAGTGGCATGCTATTGATTTTCCCTTGTCCAGAAACATCCTCATCTTCACTTAAGGGTCCCAAATGTTAACTCAAAAATGAAAGCTGGTTCTACTTTTAATTCTTTGAATTAGTCCAATACTACTTGAAATATTAACAAAAGCCTTATTTTTTCATTGTAAACTAAGAATGATTTGCTTATTCTTCTGGTATGGAATCCAAAAAACTCAGTATCTTTCTAATTTTAATTATCAATAATTTTTGTATATATATAATATAATTTTTATAAAAATANTTCAGAGTGTATCTGAAATTTGAAGTGGCAGCACACAAACCATTAATGCCAAACACTTCAATTCTGATATAACCTTATATGTTTTTCCCTGTGATTTAGCTGGATTGTCTCCAGAAGATTCAGTTTTAAAATATCACTGATAACATCATGGAATAAGAAAATGAATTAATAAGTAAATTGAACATGAGCTTCTACTTTGTAATTGATTAGCTGTTGCTGAAACAGTCTGGCAAAAGACTGAGAGTATGGGAACAAAAAAACGACTAAACAAAACATGGATGTGTGATTTTGCAGAGGTAGAAATAAATTAGAACAAGGAAAATAATTTTTCTGCAAAACTATGCTGAACAACTGTTCTTATAGATATGGAAATACATTCCAGTGTAGTGCAGTTCTGCATTTGTTGTAATATGTTCAAACTACACACATTTTTAATTCTCTTTAATGAATAACAAAAATTATATTCTTTTTTAATTCTATGACTAGGCAGTAATCATATTTCTTACTCAAATAATGAATACACTTCAAGAGAGCTGCCTGTAAGCAGGAATTTATGATGATTTTCTATAAAAGTTGGTAATGAAACTCTTGTTTCTGATCCATCTTATGTAATTTTAAAAACAAAATGGATCTGACACTTCATGCAGCATAACAAAAATGTTATGACAATTGTAAATATTATAGGCCAGACGTATCATTTTTATTGAATTATACAGGAGAATTTGCACTATGCCTGCTTGTACTGCAGATGATGATAAATGTTGCTCTAACTCCCATACCTCCCACTTCAAAGATATCCTTCATCTCCATTATAAAATGTGTTTTAAGAGCTGTAAAAATACAAGTGTTTCCCTCATCTGGATTTATTTACAGTGAGCTACTTGGAGGTTTTTCAAGTCAGTTCTCTCAAGCTCACTATAAAAGAAAAATTTAGAATCTTTTTTTCACATATAGAACAAAATGCCTGCCTTCCCAGCCAGGCTCACAGAAGAGGGTTTGGAGGCAGATCCCCCTCACACAAGTTCTTTTATCTCCAGACAGCCAAAGAGTGAGCAGATAAAGCAATAGGTCAGCCACAAACACTTACACATAACACCTTCACAGCAGGAGGTGAACCTTTATAACCACATTCACCCAATCCCTGCCATTTACAAGGAAGAGATACATACTGTACCAAAAATGTTCCCAAGGAGAAAAATTAGGAGACAGCTACTTTCAGTAAAAGCACAAAGCCCTTCCTCTGTACAGGCTTTGCACTGTCTTAGCTGATGCCTTTAGCAGCATTTCCAATCCCACGAGTGCAGCCACATGGGACAACCCACCTCACTTCACAGAATGTCAGAACTGCTCTGTTCTGCACACCCATGCAACAGAACACCTCTGGGTGTATCTACATGTGAAATAGCACAGCCCCTCCTCACCTCCAAACAGCAGCATGCCCTGGCTGGTTTGCCTATGCCAGCTTGCTTGTTCCACCTGGCTCAGTTGGGCTGTGCAATCCCAGAGCATGCCTGCCCTGTGGGTCTCTCCTGGCTAGTGAGCAATGAGAGCATGCAATGCCTTATTGCAAGAATTGCCCCCAGAAGTGTTTACTGGAGGCACAACTGTGCCCACATGGCTGCTTCTTACAAGTACTGCTTCTGACTGCCTCGTCTGGGCTGAAGAGCAGCGAATTTACAGCACTGCTGTAAAAGCTGTGACATAGCTGCTCACTAAGCCACATCCCTAAGGCAGAGCCCAGTGCTACAGGTATGCCACATGCCTATTGGTATACCAGGAAAGTGTTCTGAGTCTCAACAGGACCACACACAGGACCCAGATTAACAGTGTATGAGAACTGAAATGGTAAAAATCCTAACAGTTTAGAAGAAAAACACAAAAACACACATGAAACTTGGTGCAGCTTTCCAATGCTATTGTCTTACTCCCTGTCTCCCCAGAGGGAGGTTATGCATTTCCTAATATCTTTTGGAGCTTCTTATATGTGTGTATGCAATTTTCCAAAGCCAAATGAGAGGAAAATGAAGCAAAGCAAGAACTTTTAGCCCATTACATAACAATGACACCTGGGTAACACACAAATACTACACCAAAGCACTTGACTCTTGGGGAGGTGCAAAGACACCTGTTAGTCTGTCTGGCATCAGTGCTGGGACAATGTCCTGTGCATGGACCTTTCCTGGAAGGTACTGGCCACTCTGAAAACAGGTCTGATAGAGGACAGGGACCAAGCCTGGGGTTGTGGAGAAGAACTATCTCCAGAGGATTAGGTCTCTCCTGCCTCATCCCAGGACAACTTCTCCACAGGAGTTTGCCTGAGCCTCTGCTCCAGCACTGAACAAGTTCCCATGAGCTCTCACCTTTTGTTCCCTTCTCCAAGATGCCCTGCACCACATATTGCCTTTTCTTATTACCTTTCCTGACAGCTTCCCCAGCTCCCTGTGCCAGGCAAATTGCATGGCCATGATGAACCAAAGACAGTGTTCTGCTTCCCAGGCTCCCCTCCTCCCTTATCCCCAGTGATCCCATGCTGCTCTTATCGAGGAACTGCATGCATTCAGGAAGAGGGCAGAACTTCAGCCCCACTCATGCATATCAGCTCCATCTATGTCTCTGCTTCCCTGCAAATGGTAAGTTGCTTCCCCCTAATTCTCTTACCCAGCCACTGTAGCTCCTTTGTGTCTCAATCCCACCTCACTCTGCACCCTGCAGGCATCTTCCTGTCACACACCTGGCTCACCCTCCCCTCACTCCTGAGGCTTGTTTCCTGCTGGAGCCACAATCCCTGGCTCTGAGGCTCCTCCCAGCTTCCCCATCCCCACTTCAGTATCCACCAGCTGTGACTAAGTTACAAGTCTCTTTGTACAAGTTACATCGAGGAGGGTGAGCAAGCAGAGGAGAGGCTCCAGTCCCTTCTCACCAGGAGCAATAATTCATATCTCTGCTAAATATCAGTAAACTTGCAAATTAGAGATCAGTCAAGAATGCCCTCATGGAGAAAAGATTCAATCACATAGTACCCAACAGAGACTCCAGTCCTCAAGGTTAAGGACTCAGTCCTTGTGAATTATATGGTGTCTAAGCATTTCCAACCTCTGACTGAGACATCTCCTACAATTCAGACATACCTAATGACTCTCTTTGTCCTCACTACCCACCCCAGCTCTCCCTCAGTACTTGCTCTCTTATTATTTTTCTGATATTTAACAAGAATATATGCTATGTTCATAGTTTAATTCCTTATAAAAGTCTTTTAATCAGAAAATTCAAATGTTTTGCAGTCAAGGTTTCTGTCATCCTGATGGTTCCCAACTAACTGTCCTGTTCCTCCCACCCACCAACTTTTCACAGTCTATTTTTCATGGGAGGGAAACTTGTCACAGAAATAATGGAAGACTGAGACTACCAATCTGGACAGTGGAGAGGCTGGAGGAGCCTGAAGTGAGACCCAGCGCCCATCTCCACCAAGCTCAGAGGCAGCCAGGAAGAGCAGGTCTGTGCTGGTGCATTTGCCTGCATGCAGCATCTCCCACCACAGCTCAGGGCTGTGATTTGGGCAGAAAGACCTGCTCGGGCTCAACTCAGGACATGCCTGATATAGGAAAAATACTCAGTGAGGAACATATAAAAGGTGGCTTACAAAAATGCAGTGCTTAGCAGGCTTCTGACTTGACCTATCAGGGGAATATTGATATGAGGCAAAAGATGCAGCCACCGCTGACACAAAGACAAGATCTTGTCTGCATTCAATTCTACACTGTGTGCTAACACCACAGCCTTTATGAAAAACTTTACCATCATTTTTGACATTTGTTGGGGGTTGAATTTTCCCCTTTTCCTTCTGTGGAATTTTTCCCATTGTTATGCTAAGTATTCGGGACTACACCCAGAAGCTCAGACAGCTCAGTTAACAGTTTCTCTCGCAGGAGGGAGAGGGGCAACACCAGAAAAGGAGAGTTGGGGTAGGGGGCTGCTCTCTCTGGCTCTCTTGTCTGGCTCGGAGCAGGACGGTCGCTACAAACTCCGCTCTGCCACGCTGACGTGGGAGCTGCCTTCCCTGGCTGTGGGATCCCAAAACCTCCCTGCTCAGACACTCTCCTGCATCTCCTACCCACTTCAGCACATCCTTTTGGAGCATCAGGACTGACCCTGCCC
>VZTT01075742.1:0-10188 GCA_013400855.1 Buphagus erythrorhynchus
CATGGCCCATGGCTCATGGCTCACACAGGCGTCGAGCACAGCCGTGTGCTCCATCCCAGCCCAGACCGGGAGGGAGCCGAGCCCTGTGCCCCCCTCAGCCCCGGGAGCACCACAGCTGTGAACATGGCCAAGATGAACATTTCTACATGAGAGAGGAGCTTGTTTTGCTGACTCAGAAATGTGATTTTCATAAAGATGCAGGGAATTTGTTCAACTCTGGTTTCACTTTGCTTAGGTCTCCGCAGCTGCTTTCTATGGCTATAATCCTTTTCTTACTTCTATTTTCTGCTGTAAAACCTCCTACATTTCACTGAGCTTTTAATTAGAAATGCAACAATGAAAATCTGATTTTTTAAAAATGTATACCAGAAGCACTATGCTACACCCCAAGGCCTTTGAAAACACACCAGACCTTCTCTGCCAGCCAACCTCAGCCATTTTTTTTAACTGACAAGTGTAAAGTGAATACAAAATCCTGAAAAATGAAAATAACGTGTTTTTTCCATCATTACTTAGGCATTAATAAAGCACAACATTTCATAGTCCTCTGAGAACTGGGGTAAAGTTGGGACTGACAACAGGAGGAAACCATATTTCCATTTTGTCTTGTAAATATTTTTCTTGCACTGCTTTGCTTCAACACCGAGGGTCTAAGGACCGAGGCACAACAGTGTGTGTAGGCAGAAATAAGATCTTTCATTACATGAACCGGAATAGCTGGGAAAATTAGATAAGTTTCCAGGTGCTTCCTAAGCAGTCTCTCTTACACAGCCACTAAGACAAATCTATTGAAACCCCCTGAGCTGGAGGGCTCTCTGGCCTCTGCTTAGGTTTGCTTTCTGTCCCTGTTTCCAGAAGCACAAGTGCTTTTTACAGCCTACCTGACTGAAGGGCTAGGATTAGGTCTCTTCAGTCTCAGAAAAGTGTCTGCCCACTCCTTAAACCAGCCAGAATCACTCCAATTCTTTAGTAGCTCTGCTTGCTCCCAGGCTCCTTCCTTTTCAATTGTGAAAAGAGTGATTTAGAATATAAACACACATTTTTAAAAGCACAGATAAGACCAATTCCCTAATATGAAATATCATATCCACTCTTCTTAGTCCTTTGACAAGTTCAATTCTCAGCAAAACCCACATCAGATAATGTTTGGTTGCTCCCAGAACAGCGACCCTGTGATGTAGCTGCTGAGAGCAGAACAGATGCCAGCCTAATTCACACCCCTGTGACCAAGCCACCAGCTCCATCCCAGCTCCATAAACTGCACAGAGAGAGAGGGAGGAGGAGGGGTTAAAATGCCCAGCAGTGTGCTCTTCCCAGGCAGCACAGACCTGCCATTCTGAGAACTCAGCAGATACAGATGGAAACCACTGATGGAAAAACAGGGCACCAGAGAACAGAGATCACTCTTGGTGATCAGAGTCTCAGCTTAGCAGTGTGTGAGGGGCTTCTGTGCATGTGCACTGAAGGAAAAGAGCTCTCAGTGCTGCTAAAAATGATCTCAACCTTTGCAAATAAAAGCAATGATTGTGAAAGAGGTGACAAGGTTGTTCTGGGTACTCTAATTGAAAAGTGCTGCCATTTTCCTGCCTCCTCTGGATATGGCACTGCAGTTAATCAGAATTCAATGATAAATAGTGCTGGGAAGGAGAATGGGTTTTATGTGCTCTAAGCAGAGGACAGTCAGCAAAAAACCCACGAGGGGCTGTGAGGCAGAGATCAGCCTAACCTGGCACACAGGCACATCACAGGATTTCAGCATCATCAGGGCACCAAGCACCATGTCCAGAAGTGCTGAAGCTGTGCTCACAGCTCAGCAGCCTGCAGAGCTCTTTCACACCCCACCAGCAGACCTCAGCAGTGGGGCTGAACTGAGATGCTTTAGCAACAGGCAGTGCAGAAAGCCCAAAGGATGACTGAATATGAATTCTTTCTTTGGAAGAACAATGGAAAAATCATCCAGCCGGGATCTGAATGAGTAACTGGTCCTGACACCTGAACTACCAGCAATCCCAAGGGCTGCTTTAAAAAGAGTAACAAAATCACAAGATTTGTCAGCAGATTTTCATTATGAGGAAGCTGAGGTCAACCGTATTTCTAAATTAATTTTCTAGTACATCTTGGTTAGACTTTAGGTAATAGTCCCTCCTCCACCCTCCCCCTCCTTTTTAATAAGTACAATTTACTAGAGTTGCATAAAAATGAGTAATACATTAGTTTCACTTAGACCCAATATGAAATGAGTCATTTCTTTCCAGCACATGACCAGGCTGTTATGTCTCTCCTAAGCACACCACAGAAAGATAAAGATGTTACTTTCTGCCCATAAACAGACACAGTAAATCATCTGATTCTTTGAAGTGACAATGAGTTCACCTCCTGAAAAGGTCCATTTGAAGTGCACCTTCCCTGTCCTACCCACATCCCCACAGCTGGGTCAGGCCCTGGGAAAGGGGCACATACTTTGTTCCCAGACAAACCACGTCTATCTCCTCTGGCTGACAAGGGGGGAAAAAAGATCTCTGACAGTGAGGCCCCAAAGGGAATAAACATGGCACCTTTATTTATAGATCCAAGGCTTGATAATCCAACCACTACATGCTCCATCCCCTTCAGGCTTTGAATAACCAGTATTTATTCTTGCCCTGTTTTGGGGTTTTCTGCCCCTCTCATCTTTGCAGCTCTCTGCCTCCCAGACACACTCCCTTTAGGAAGGTGGTGGGCTCTCACTGGGACTGTGAAATGCAGTGTTTGTGGAGATAACATGATGGCATTGAAACTGCTTTTCTGTCTTCCCCATGCTCAGCTTTACCTTTTGGCTTTATCCCTTATGTTTGAACTAGAGGGAACTGCATAGGCCAGGGATTCCTTATCTTCACATAAATTAGGCTCAATATAAGAGAACCTGGCCAATTAAACCAAGACAGTTGTTCGCCCTTAAAACAGAGAAATTTATATTTAAAATGAAAAATGAGCAGAAACAAACTCCCCAGCACAGGGTAGAGCCCTTTGGCCTTTTTGCCCTCCCATCCCAAAGCACAATAATGTATTTGGCATCCCCGAAGCAGGACATGCTCTGCAGTGCTCCCAGGAATTCAGCAGCATTCAGGAGCCAGTCCCATCACAGGAGCACCACACCTGGTTGTTCCATACCCCAAATCAATGTCTCACATGAGAGAGGAGGGAGGATCCCTCCAATGGCAGGAGGGATCAACCCTACCTTGCCCTGTAGTGGCAACAACATTCCTGCAAAATCTGTCAGATCACATCGAAATTAGGGTAGATCCACGGAATAATTATTTTCTTTGCTGTATTCACCTCTGACTAGTTCTTTGGTAACAATATGGTAAACATAACTGTGAATCAAAGGCAAGATTAATGGTAAAACCAAAACCAGTTATTAACCTATTTACTTTAACACAGCCTGACAGAAACAGGTCATTGCTCCCAAAAATCTCACCTTAGGGAGGAGCTTCCATGTCCCTTCCACATCTTTGACATCTTCTCTGGCCTCCTTCACATCTGAATTCACAGAGCATGTTTTAAACATACTGGTGGATGCTCCCCAGTGTCATTCTCATTGACAGCTCCAATCACTGTCAGCAAATGTACCCTGGCAAGTCTCCCTGATAGAGTCTAACCCAACCTTGCCCTTCACTGCCCTCCAGAAACCAGCCCATAACTTACTGACTACAGAATTCGTCTTTTTCCTTCCCAAGGAAATCTCTTTACTGGACTAACTGACATTGCAGGAAAAGACAAAACACCTTTCCAGCTCCCAAACCTGTTCTCAAGGTCAGGAATGGGAGTAGGAGATTTTTCATTTCCACTGGAGTATTAGTTTGTTCATTGGCTTTGTAGGACTGACTACAGCATTTGCTGTAGTTCCAAATCCATGTGCAACTTGCAAACCTCTTAAAGTAGTAACTGATGTATCAATTAACACATTTCTATGTGGGCATGTTCATTGTGCTCACAAATATCCAACAGCAATGACAGTATCAAGCAAAGTATTCCCTACATTTATGCATAGACCAAATTTGGTGCCAGCAAGGACAATTCAGTGTCCCACTACACACAGAGATTTAAAGGTTTCTCCCAGCTTCATCAAAAAGAAATTAGGAAAAAAGGAGAGAAAACCCAAAAATTTTACTGTCACTTTAAGTTAGAGGCAAACACAAGATCTCTTTCCACATTTTTTGATTTGGTAATAGTAAGAAAGCATTGGTTTACACAAGGAAACTGTATTCCTCTGGATTTATACAAATGTGGCCAAGACCACAGTGCTGGTAAAAATTCACAAAAGCTGCTCTCTTGCCTTCACATCTGCCTTGCAGATCCCATGACACTTCTGCAAACTCAACTCCCACCCACTTAGCACAATCCATGGAGTAACAAATGGGTGACCTGAAGCTCCTTTTCAGATCCCAGATCCATGAAGTTCTCTTGTATTGCTCAAAGTTTGACCTGCCAATAGTGAAATCAGTTTTTTTTTTAATCTTTTTATATGAACTGTATATCACCATCTCTTCACTTCACAGTCTGAGCCAGTTTTTAATCCATTGCCTTCCATCACCTCAGTCCTGAGGGTGCACTGAGGTCATGTTTCCTATATTTTCTTTGAAATCATGAAACCTACAGGGAAAGGGGGGGGAGGTGTGAGTAGAATATATTTTAAGACCTTTTGTAACTCAAGACCTGGAGCTATAGGAAAGGACTATGCATTGCAGCAGTGATGATCAAATCATGAGTTGGCAAGACTGGGCTTTCATTCAGCTGAACCACAAATGCACTTGAAACACTGACTTGCTTTTCTCCTTTTGTTTCAGATCTGCTCAGCATCTTTGCTGACATAAAATGATCAAGGTCATTTCTGCTCTGAATCAACATCAAAAAAGGGAAAGGAAGAAAAGTGAAAATATCACTCTCCAAATCTTCATCCCACAGCATATTCCAGAGGGCACAACTTGATCATACCTTCTCTCACTCTCCCGTGACCTCTTGCAAAAGAATCCCTCCTCACATGCAAGTTATAAAGCAAAGCAGTTCCTTTGACACTGAAAGTGCACACTGGCTGTGATGGCAAGATAAAACTCATCCAACAACACACACAATCCCAGCTTATCTTGAGAAAAGTGATAGCTCAGCCACAAATGGTGAGGGCTGTGCAGTGAGGGCAACTTGCCCAAGGTTATGGGGGATCCACATTATGGAGAACTCAGACTCCCCACCCCTAGGCTGATTCAGCACACAAGTGAGGGAGGCAAAAGGTCTGCTGCCCTAAATTGTGGACACTGAGTACCCATACAACCAAACTACACAACAGCACTCGTCCAAAGGAGCTACCTTCCCCTCCCCAAACCTCAGAAAGCACTTGTAGGACATGGCTGTGCTGTGCAACTGCCCCAGAGCAGCAGCCAGATGATGCCTCACACCATCACCAACACAAACCCTAAAGCTGGGTGAGCCTTACTAGTCCAGGTTTGAGGCTGCTTCTCACTGCAGCCTGTGCAGGAGGGTAGTCAACCTGTCTGGGATTGTGCTTCCTCCTCTATTTTCAGTCATGTGGATGCAGCACATGGATGTAGGAGCTAGAGCATGCAGGGCCATAGCCTCACTGGGAAGAGAGGAAACCCCCAGCCCCAGCAAGTGCAGGTGCAGCACCATTTCCAGCCCAGGCTCTGCTCCTGGGGAAGGGGAAGCAGCCCCTTCACCACCCACCTTTCCTTCAATACAATCCCACCTATTTCATTGTACAGAAGAGAGGCAAACACCAAGCTCTGGATCAACAAGGATATTTCAGGTTCCTTTATGTATCAACAGCAAAACCTGAGCCAAGCCTGAAGACAGCTTTAGGCTGTAGTGTGTATCCAGGGGAAAAAGCATTTCTTGATCCTCTACCAAGGACCTCTGCTTGCTCTCAGACTCACACTCATCACAGCTAAGGAGTGAGAGAGGAAGAGCATGTTATATTTTTTTCCTTTAGACAACGCTCCAAAAATTCCTGTGTTTGACTATGGAAAACGCAAATGATGTGGGTGTTTAAACTGATCACCCTGGCAGTGATTTAAAAAGAAACTACACAGAGCCAGGAAGCCCCAGATTTATAGAGCTGCAGCCTTATTTCCTTGTAGCATGAAGGAGAAAACCTGCCTCTAAGCACATGTTTTTCCAGCCCCCAAATTTGTTATCTGTCCTGGTCTTACATCAGAAAGTATTTCTCAAAGATAGCTCCAGGTAAGCAGGAATAAAACCACAACCCCTTTTCGTGCAAGCCTGAAGTCATGAAGGCAGATAAAGCTATGGGCCTGTCTTTTAATCTGCTCTTAGACACAAACATTTAGGTCACTGAGTAGGAGAAACAGTGGGCCAGTCTCTGCTCAGGAGCCCCAGAATACATTTCCAAACAGCAAATTACACCTGAATAAAGAGTTGGGATAGGCCTGCTCTACTGCCATAGCTCACCCACCACATGGTCTTCATCACTTCATTTCCATCATTAGCTGTTTTATTGAATAATCATGATTTTTTACAAAACTGCAGTGCCTTCTCCTGATAACATCACCCTTGGGAAGCCAAAGCACCTCAAATGCAGTGGCTGGTGTTAAACAAGGAGAGTTATTGTTACACTTCTTACCCCTACTTAAACTCGATTTGGACATAGATTAGAGGTGCAGAACAGACAGACAACAGCTGAAAGCAGAGAAAATCCTGAAGTTTCTTGTCCAAGGCAGAAGAGGGGGAGAGAAACAGGCTGGAGGTGGCTGTTCCTTAGCCAGCCTCCACTAATCGAAGCGAGCCATTCTCATCAATATCACTTTACTTTGGCAGCTCTTCAGGATGAAAAAAAAAAAAAAAGAGAAAAAAAAATCCCACTCCCCCTGTGCAACATGCTTTAATTGCTATGTGTATCACACACGGAAGAGGAAATCCAGGGAGGGTAGCAGCAACATGATGAGCTGCACCACCTTTATTGCTTCCAAGGGAAAATTCTTGCAGTTGGGGAGCAGGAAGAGGGAAGGTTCATCCCCCTCTGACCCACAGGGCACATTCTCTGCCACTCCATCTGCCACCCCCAGCTGCTAAATCCTCTGTCACCAGCACAAGGTGATGTCGGAGCAAAGGCACAGCTAGCACATGAAAGGAAACATCTTTGGCTGTTTGCCTCCTCACAAGCCCTGCTCCCCACAGCCCCTTCCTGACATGTTTAACATCCGAGCACCGAGGTACTGAGACATCCCAGAGCGAGTTTCCCTCTCCTGTCCTGCTGGGATGCCTCCTGTCAGCAGCTCCCTCCAGCCCTACTCTCAGCCCCCTGTTTTCCATGAGGATTTCCTTCCCTCCTGCTCTGGAGCCACTGCTCTGGAGCTCACATTATTTGATTTCTTGGAGCCCACAGTCTGGAGCCAGAAAGGTTTGTCTGCTTCCCTGGGTTCAGCTAATAAATTGGGATCAGGGGGTCACACAGCAGGGGACTTGGAAGCCTGAGAGCCTCTGACACCATTTTTATTAGTTTTTACTATACATACCATTTCAGGAGCTGGGATGCCATCCCAGTGGGGCCCTACCCATTGCTTAGTAACTAAGATTTTGTAATCTAAGTTTTGACAAGGTCATTTTTTACCTTGGGAGAGTGTGGGGGAGGGAGAACCCCTACATACATTAATTACACAAACACTGTGGGGGTAATGCAAATAGGAACCCATTTCCCTTTTGCATCAGGGCCAAGAATGAAAAATCTTTTTACTACAAGGCTATTACAAGCCAGATAGGCCAGGATATTTTAAAAGACACACTGATACAGTCCCATCCTCTGCTTGAAGATTGAATGAGTGCATTTCAGCCTTTCTGCTGTCTATCCCTAAAAAAAACCCCATGCCATCAGCCAAAATGAACAAACCCAGAGGTAGCCAAACAAACCTGGAGGTAGCCACAGAGCCCTGATGCCCAAGTTGTATTAACTGCCCCCATACGTCTTCTGGCACCATAGGGATGACCTGATCAAGCTAAAATTAAGCAGCAAAACTTCCACCAGCATCAGCATCACCATGCTGGTGATCACCTGGTGTTTAGCTAATCACCAAACTGGGTACAAGTGACCTTTTGGCAAGCTCTTGTTGCTAAGACAGGGGTGTGAAAAGCCCAAACACAGTTGTCCTTCTGGTCAACCAGAGACAGTTTTCTTACTGACAGAAAATTTCTTAGGCTAAAAAGCAGGATGTTTAGAAAGCATGAGAAGCAGGGCAATACAGTCACTGACAGCAGGTCAGTGCTGGCACAATTCCATGAGAGCAGGTACAGCTCAAAGCCAAGGCAGCGTGTGGTGACACTGCCATGGCCACAGAGAAATGGTGATGGTGTGGGGAATGAGCTGCCAACCATCCTGACCTGCTGAAACAAGGCAAAGCAGGCATTTTGGCTCAAAGACACACAGGATGATTTAGGGAAGGAGCCAATCTGCCTTCCCCTGTGCACTTAGTGCTGCTCTCTTCCACTGCAGCTTTGCTGAGTTCGATAACCCTGAGAATATTTTTCTTTTTCTGTTTTTCACATCTGCTGTGATAAATCCACTGTGGAAAAAGGAAAACAGTCCTTTTGTCACTTCTACCTTTCCCTTACACCCCCTCTCCTGATCCAGAGCTGTGTGAGGTGCATGCCTCTGATGTGGTTAAAGTCAGACTGGGGCTGGTAAGGCTTTGAGGTCCCCTGTGTGAATCTTGCTGGCTGTCACTTCATTGGGCTCCAGCACAAGCTTTGAGGTTTAAGTCCCAGTGTTTGTGTTTTGGATGTTTGTTGTGGTTCCTTGATATGTTCATGATGGCCTTGGCTCTGCCATCCTACAAGCAAATGCAAAATTCACAAAGTGGTGACTCAGTCATTTTGTCCACTGGCAGCAGAAGCAGCAGCTGGCAGAGGCTCAAAACAGATCAGAGAACACGGCAACAAGTGTCTCCAAGATGGATTTCAGACAAACAAGGAAAAATGAAAAACCTGAAAAAGCATGGAGAGAAAAAGCCTGCCATTAAATAAAGAGACAGCAAAACAGCTGGAATGTCAACTGTAGGCTGAAGAGACCAAAAGTAAATCAGCTCTATGACAGACAAGGAGATGTGCTGTGCCTCGGAACAGGAACACTCAAAACACAGTGACTCCCTGGCCCATACAGATTTTTCCACTGGTTCAACTCAGCCTGCATGTCAAAAGAACTTGCTTTTTGCTGCCAGCACTGGAAGCTCAAAGCAGAGCCTACAGCTCAAGCTGTTTTCTTCCTGCTTGAGGCAACAGCCCTAAAAATAAAATGACCCTGGAGGACTCAACGCTGGCTTGCTCGTTTGGCTGACAGTGTATGAAGTAGGATAGCAAGGCTTGTGCTTGTTCTTCTGCAGTTATATGGGCTCTGTGGGTTTTCAAGTAACAAAATACATCCCCAGATGTGAAGAGGAACTTCACCATGGCCTGGTTTTACATCATGGTAACACCTTCATGCCTGGAAGAGAAAAGAGTGATTCTCATGTCCTGTGCTGTCTGAACACACAGTACCACAGGCACTTGCTCAGTGCATGCACAGAACTGTGAGTAACATCAGTGAGCAATCCCTGCACCAGGCCACACGTCTGAGCTAAGCTGTGAACCTGCCAATAAAAGCAAGGCATCATGAGCTATGATGCACAGAAAAAGGATATTTCTGTATTAACCATGCTTCAGGCTGAACACATGAGAAGCTATCACATATGAGCTTGCATGGTAAGGGACTCTATAATCAAATGTCAGATTTTTAGAAGAAGAAAAGAAGGTCTCATGCTTAAACACAGCACTAGAATCACATCTGGATCCTGTCCTTGGTATGACCCATGGTCATCCTGTGAGACCTCAGGCAAGTCTTGTCTTAGCTATGTAGCAGTTATGAAATCATTAGAGTGTGTAGTGATTTTTTGTTTGTTTTTATTTTATTTTATTATTTTTTTAAACAGTGCACAACCATTTGCATTCAGGGAGCTTTACAATTCATTTCTATCTGTTTGATCTCCAGCCCCAACTTTTCTGGCAAAATAGCAATTAGAGCACAAGTGCTGAGCTGGCTCTTTGTTGCTGCCTGTGCCCTACCAGACTCCAAAAATGATTGTGACTCAGTCACCTAAGCTGCATTCTGTTTATTCATGTGTAAACTGGG
Source organism: Buphagus erythrorhynchus (assembly GCA_013400855.1). Taxonomy (NCBI): domain Eukaryota; kingdom Metazoa; phylum Chordata; class Aves; order Passeriformes; family Sturnidae; genus Buphagus; species Buphagus erythrorhynchus. Next base: position 10,169 of record VZTT01075742.1, read on the forward strand.
AATCATTATAATTGCTTTCT
>VZTT01075742.1:22132-37695 GCA_013400855.1 Buphagus erythrorhynchus
AAAAGCCAAGGGGATGATATCATCAGTGTTAAAAGATCCTCCAGAAATCAAAACCCAAGTCCTTGTGAAATGCTGCAGAGACAGTGCTCTCTGCTGAAAATCATGGAGAGCAAGAACTGGGAATCAGCATCCACTGACCTTCTACCACGTGTGGCATGCTGTGACCTTGGCCTCATTTTTAACCTCTTCCATGCCATGCCTTGATGCCAGCCCTGCAGGGTTATGCCAGCTGAGGCTTCAGGGATTATTTTAAAGTGACAGATGGAGTGTCAAAGCAAACAGCATCTGTCCAAAAGGCCCCAGTAGGTGATGCTTCTCAGAGTATCTCCTGAACATCTGCAGTAATTAAATGCTTAAGCTGAACAAGATTTAATTTTGTGGGCTGTGTTGATTCAGATATAGTTCACTGCACAGGGGCTTCTGATCTGTTCTGAGTGCCTAGAAAATAGTTTTACTTCTCCCTAAGCCTTCTTCACCCTGAACTTCAGAATTATGGCAGCTTGTTTGTTCAAAAAATAGGTGTTTAGTGAGTAAATACACAATCTGGCATCCAACAAAGTTGTTTCCCATGTCTAAAAGGAGACCATGATCAGAAACAAATATAATGAGAAGTGGGAGAGGCCAGAAAGTTATCCAAGTGGGAGACATTGGAGTTTGATATCCCAGTGCAGGGATGAAGTGCATTCCCTTCCCTCCCATCAAAGGGAGGCAAAGCTTTGCAAGTCAGAATCAAAGACACAACATTTGCTCCCATTTTNATGCAGCCTGATCCAATGGCCCTGAAGTCAAGAGGAAGGCTCTGGACCAGGCCCATACAAATTAAATAAAGTTTGCAGCATGGCTCTTATTAGCTCAGACCCACTGGAAGAGCTGGTGATGAAAAGCTGCTGCTGCTTTCAGAACAACTCNCCATTCCCTCCTTCCTACCTCTGGCATCCCCAGTACCTTGAATTGACCAGTGCCTTGTAGCTTGACTCTCATTTTAAAAGAAAAAGAAATACCTAATTTGGGAGAATAGTGAGAAATCTGTTAAAGGAGAACCTGTACCCAGTAAAAGCCAAAAAAAAAGCAGTTGTAGAGTCGAGTCAAGCATTCAGGAAGCAGACAGGTCTGAGGAAAGGAGATACCACTTCTTAAAACAGATTATGGCTGTCAGACTGATATATCAAGCCTAGCTGTAATACCATGGGCCTTACTGTAGCCACAGTTGCCTGGCTACAGAAAAAGCACATTGATATGTCCTTTCCAAGACAGAAAGGGGCAAGGAAACGAAACCCTTTTGTACTGCATGGCAGGGAAATGTTATTACAGAGGGACAATTTTCTCAGAGTCCCAAGTATCTGGCAACCCTGATTGTTCTAAACAGGGAACAACTCATAAGATAAATGTTCAGCTTTCAGCACTTATTTCTCAGAGTGCAAGGTTCTCCTATGGAGGTTACCATATAATATTGGATTAGTGTAAGATATCACCTTGTGTTCCTGATAGAGTTTTTACATAGGTGTTCACACCCTTTGCTTAGCTCTCCATAGTTTATATTATTTTCTTCTATCTATCCAATCCAGCGTGTTTCTCAGGCACCTGTCACTTTGGGATCCTTTTTCTAGGAGCAGTAATATATTCCCTGCACACTGGACAGATGCACCAGTTACCTGCCAGCACTGGTTTACCCCTTCTCATTCTGCTGGGGAACCCTAAAAAGATGAACTGTTGATTTCACCCTATGCCAAAAGCTGAGGCAGTTGGCCTGGGAATCTCACATATTAGGAAATCCAGTTTTGCTCCCTCTTCTTACTCAGTGTATGTCCTTTCCTAGCTACAGAGTAAGAGTCTGCAGGTCACACCAGAAGAGGGAAATTGATTATTTTTTATTTGTCAAATTTGAGGGTGAGTAGGAAATTAACTGAAACGGCAGAAATGCTGATCTCATTCTAAATTACAAATAACATTTAATTCTCTGTTGGTATTTGTTCTTTGCTCACTAAGCCTAAACTATTCACACATTTTGTGGTGCAACTTCAACCATAAATCATGGAACCATAGAATGGCTTGGATTGGAAAAGACTTTAAATATCATCCAGTTCCAGCCCCCCTGCTGTGGAAAGGGACACCTTCCACTAGAGCAAGTTGCTCAGAGCTCCATCCAGCCTGGCCTTGGACACCTCATCATTGTCATTAGAGGTTGCAACTGGAGAATGGGAAGAACATGAACTAATGTTTGGAGTCCAGGCTGGTATGTGCCAGTCAGTCACATTGTTTATAACCATCCAGTACTGTCCTCCTTGTGATGCAGAGGTGTGATGACACTTCAGAACACCCAGCAAATGTTCTCTCCTAGATCTGAATCACTGGGACCTCCAATGTCATGGCCAGCTCAAGTTTGTTAACTGTGAATTAAAAGCTTTTTATTCTGTTTTATAGTTTGCATAATTCTGTACTTCAAAAAAGTATCAAGAGAGACTTTTCCCTGTGACAAACACCAGACCCATTTTATGGATGGGCTAAACCCTCTCATGAAATGCTGCACCAAACACCATTTTGGACAATCAGAAAAACTCAGACAGAAAGGAAAGGGACAAAAGAAAAAGGCTGTAAGAAGGAAGGGAAACTCACAACAGGCCTAATATGTGACTGGGGGATGGGGAAAGAGAAGACAAAATAAAGGCCATGCCAAATGAGTCTGCTTTCCCCTCTATTTCATTTGGAGAGAAGATTAGGTTACTACAGTTCAACAGGACTCAGTTTGCTTATTGCTTTGGGCATTAAGAACTTAATGCAAAAGTAATGAAGTTAAACCTGTGGCATAGATAATGGTCATTAGCAGCCTTCTTTCCCTGTCATAAACCTGACCCTTGTTAACTCCTGTTTTATCTTTCTATGCAGATGATTCTGAATGGGGCAGGAAGTATTCTCTATTCTGGCCAATTTGGGAAAAGCATCAGCTAGTGGGTATGCACTGTTATTTCCAAAACTGAAGCCCCTCTCCCCCACATTACAGCCCAGGGTGCATTACAAACTAAAGGTAAACATTGGGGAAAAAAAAATCAGATTAGGAGCCCTTGACAGAAAAAGCACAACTTGTAGTAGGGCTGAGAGCTTCCAGAAGTCAGTGGGGATCAAAATCTCCTAAGAGAAGGAAGTTAGAGAACAAAGGTTAAAAAGTTTTAGCAAGAAACAAACCCCATTTATTCTTTAACCCCTTTAATTTCTGTCCTCCACCTCCTGGATAATGGAGCTCATTCCCTGCTCATTAATTAAGGTCTTTTAGAGTTTATTGACTGAGGGCAAGACTGCCCCTTCAAACAGATCCTTGAGAGCTGCTGAGAGTTTCTGTGCCACTGTTCTGACAAAGGGAGTCTTGTTACCAGCTCAGTGAAGGAACATCTTCCCTTGATGAGACTCAAATATTCTTTCACCTGAGACCCCAAAGGAGCATAATTTTAGCCAAAACAAACCCATTGTTCATGACTGCATGGGGAAAACTCTGTATCATACCCCAGGTTCAGAAAAGATGCTCTAGTTCATCTGCTTTTAGAAGCAAAATGATAATTACTAACTTTTTTATATATTTGCCTAATAATGGTGAGGCTTTTGTTCCCTGGGAATTATGGGGTGCATGAAGAAACTGAATTTACAAATTGAAGTGACCATGCCAATGCCTAACTACAAATAAAGAAGGGCTGTATAGCAACACTGACCTTAATGATAAATTAATCAATGTTGAGGCTTCATTGCCAAGTGAATCCTAATGTACCCAAAAGGCAGCAATAGAACCCTCAAGCAAATTGCAAAATTGCATTACCTTCAAAGGATCATCTGGCCTTCAAAGTGAAAATGCTTCATAATAATGTCATCACAAGAGTTACACCTATATTTGAGTAACAGGGAGTGGATTAGTCATCACTTGGTGAGCAAACAAAAAAATGAATTTCTGAGTTAGAGTCCCAGAGAATTATCTGTTTTCCTGTAAATTCACTAGAAGAGAGGAAAACCACAGACAGAATTACCCCAAGCTGAGATTTTAGTATTTCATGCTGAAATGGGGTATGTACAGGACATTGCTGAATAGACAGATAAAACAGTCAAATTTTAAGGTGTAGAAGCCAATATGACTGCTTGAATCATCTCCCCATCTCCTGTTCAGCTTCTCATCCACTGTATTTACACAGACATATGTGATTTTGTTGCCAGCTGGTGATTTGGCAATAAAATGTAATCTGAGCCTAATGTGCCTAGAAGATTTGTTTGGAAAAAAATAAACCCAAGATAAAAAAAACCAAACTAAGTAGTACTTGTTTATAGAAACATTACGGTACCTTTGATCCTTTCTTCTGTTCTGCTTCAATATGCTTGAGTAAAAAGAAAATACGCTGTAAATTTCAGAGAGCAGCATGGGGGCTCCTGTGTTTGTGTTGCAAAGACAGACCGAAGCCTTTAATCAAGACAAACTCCTGTAGGGCAAATTTCCCAATGTGGCATTGGTGTGGTGGTGTTGCTAGGTGGATCCATCCAAGCACCCTGCAGCCCTTGGAGCTGGGCTGACCCACTTCTGTGGCAGGGCAGCCCTACAGAACCACTTGGGGATGGGAGAAGGCAGGGAGGTGACACACAAGGAATAAAGACACAAGCTAATAAACACATAAATACATGGAATAATAATGCAGGATGCCTGAGGCTGAAGACACTCAAATAGAAGCAGCAAAGCAAAAAAAAAAAAAATCCTATATTATAGAAATATAGTATCCATCAGAAGAATGTTTCCCATACCCTGAATAAAACACTAAGTCCCTTGACCTTTTCTATACATCCACATGTCAGACAATTATGTACACACTGCTCTTAAAATGTGATCTTTATTGTATCTCACATCAAAGCCTAACTGCTCCTGGACAGATTCTCATGGAATATGAGCATGCAATAAACACAGGAGGAAGAATATGTCTTATAGAAATCTCAGGTTAAAACACCTAAAAATACTGTGTACTTTTGTATAGGAACTTTTTGTAATAATTACACTTAAAAATTAGATGTGCAAATGTCCTATTAGGCCGCAAGGTCTATTAGGACACCACCTTCCTAATCTAGACTTTTTCATTGGTTTACTGTTTTCAAAAGAAAATCAAGGGCCTTTCAAATGACTGTCTGAAGTGCATAAGGTCTATAGTAGTATGCTGTGCTACAAACTGAAGCACACTGAGAATTACAATATAGAGTTCAAATAAAATAAATATTAAAAACACAAGAGCATTTCCTTTAAAATCCCTGCTTTCAGAAAGTGTAATATATTCCTTTCTGACCAAAATCTTGTTGCTTTTCTCAGAACAGCTGTGAATATACCCAACGGACTCTGAATTCGCTGTGATCGGATAAATAGCTACAGTTAGAATCTCCTAGCAAAGACAAATCAGGAAGAACTTTAAAATGGCCAAGGGAAGGCATCATTTGCCTCTGCAAGGATCCTGTGCATCACTGACAAAAGCAAATTAATTTTTAAACAGAAGTTAAAAATCATTACCCAAGCCTTGAACTACGGAGAGCGAGCAGCTGTGCTGTAAGCCAGCACCCCTGTGCCCAGGAGCCATGGGGGGACACGTGGGGGAATGTGCACTCCTGAGGCTGCTGCAGGGATTATTTTAGCTGCCTCCTCACATCAACACGTTGGAGGTGGTGTCAGGAAATCCCACAGAGGCACCTGATGTGTCTGTGTGGGGAATTCTGAAGTCATCCCCACCATTCCATGTTTCTGCCAAGTCAAGCCTTTGAGTGCAGATGCTCCACGGAGATGTGGATTGATTTATGTCCTCTCAGCTGAGGGGCCACAGTGCAGGAGAGGCTGATTGCCTCAGTTTAGAGGCAACAGGAGCCTTCTCCAGCTTTGTGAAGACAAGTGAAGGCCATATGCAGCTCCCTACAGCCATGCAAAGAGGGCAGGAGCTGAGAGGTAACTCCCCCATCCACGGGGAGTTTAGTGCCTGCTGAGAACTTCCCCCAGCCAAGTGTCCAGGCTCCCTGTGCTGCAGTGATTTGTGCAGCCTTCTCTATCTTTGAAACACGAGCAAGTTATTGTTGGCACACAAAGCAGCTGGCAAAGTGTCATCCCATGATTCAGCATATCACGAAGAAAGATAGAATAATGAATCATTGTGCAAAAAGGTTGTGCAACAGGGACTGAAACAGGCCATATAAAAGCACTGTTGCATTGGAATGGAAATGGCTTTTTCATGGAAGATACCCATCTGCCAAAAAAAACGTATAACTAATGGTTTATGAGCAAAAGATCCAGAGGCAGATAGAGGCACCAGGGCCTACTGTGACACAGACTCATGAGGAGATACTTTGGTTTGCCAGGATAATTTGCTTACAGTTGTAACATCTGGTACAGAAGGTTTTGAAAGAGATTCATGAATTGGAAAGAGAAGAAAGGATGTCCTGCCTCTGATTTAAACTGCACTGTGAATTGGAGATAATCCGTTGGAGTCAATGGAGATAACCTGGCACAAACCCATCCTCAGTGCAAGCAGAACCAGAGCCACAGAGTGTCCATGTGCAGTTTTGCTGTCCTTCTATATCCAGCCCATGGGAAAGTTGGCAATACATCAGCTTGCCTCTGCTGTTTCCATGTACAAATGTCATTTCACCCCTATGGCACTGTCCAGCAGCCCCCATTCCCATTAATTCCTCCCTGAATGTTCTGATAGGGTCAGACACTGGCATAATAGAGGATGCCAACACTGCACCCCTTGCCTTTTGACAGTTGCTGCCTCTGCTTCTCCCTTTGGGAATGGTTCTCCAGCCTGCTAACTGGTTATGTTGAGCTGGTCTCCAGCAGAACAATAACCTCACACCTTTCTTCCCAGCCTTTCCTCCCCATTGGCAAAAATCAAGTGTCATTCCTAGATGAAAGGCTCCAAAATATTCTTTTATTTTCAGATTTAAAAAAACACACAGCCTTTAAAAACCCTACTCAGTGGGTCTTTTTGTTGAAAGAGCTGATATCCTTAGAGAAGAAAGCTTCTTATCTCAGGAATTTTTTCAGCTTACCTTAGATTCACAGACTACTACTAAGAAATCTGGCAAACATATCTAGGAGAAGCAAGTTCACACAACCCATGTGGTTGTGCCTTTGAGTGGCATTTCTAAAGGGGGACAGTGCTGCCTGTGGGTAAAAATTTGGACAATTCCAAAGGGTTTTCTTTGTAACCACTGTTTGTGAACGGATGCTGTGCAGCCACCAGCAGAATGCTCTGTCCTCATCCTGAGGACGAGCCTTTCCTGTGCTGGCAGCTGCACCAGCTCCAGGCTGGGACCAGCAAACCTTTGTGCTGAGAAGCCATTGGGCTGTCTCAGACTGACCCTGGCCAGACTACCCATGACAAGCCAAAGAGAAGGAGCTCTTCAAACCATTAACAGCATCCCTCTGCATCCTTCAGGCTCCCAGTCCTCATCCTCTCCTTCTTCCAATTTAGATAATTGCTTTCAGTGCCCTGTTTAATTTCTATTTTCCCTGCCTGTGCTCCCTCTTTGCTGTTGCTTCCTCCCTGCTTCCTTGCCCAAAGACCTGTTTTGTCACCACTTTTCCTACTCTATTTTCCTTTTATATCTGTTGACTGCCTCAGATGTTGTTAATTCTGTTAATAAAGATGGGAGACACAGGCAGCGAGGGAGATAATAATAGAAATAATATAAATAGATCAAACTTTCACCCTACACACTTCACATTATGGGAACCTAAAAGCAAGGCAGTAGTTAAGGGCCTGAGCCACTTGTATTGGCAAACCCATCTTTCATAAGCATGCAATTTAGATTTAATATTATGCTTAATGAACGGTAATTAAAAACAAATTGCAATTAAAATACTATTTAATGAGGTTTAACAGTGATGTGATAGATATGTATCTATCACCAATTTCAACTTCAATAAATATTTTCTTAATAACAAACTGGCATTTAATTAGTATGGGAAAAATGTTGCTGCTAAATCTAAATTAAATTAAAATATACTTAGGGCACTTACCCACTTAATAGTATGTGTTAATGAAAAATATTTAAAAGGCTTTTTCTTTCTTCTTTTTTTTTTTTTTTTAAGGGTAATGGTTACAAGAATTAAATCAAAGGAATTTAACTGATTGCAGCATGTGAAGGCATGATCCAGCCCTACACACAAACACTTTGTTGATTTAAGAGTTTCCTAATGCACAATAACCATACTAGGACACATAAATGAACAAACACCCTGGCTATAACTTGAGTAAGATTTAACAAATGTGACATTTTACAAAGTCACACTCAAAATTCCCACCGCACCTTCCCACTAACCTTTCCATGTCATTTTATGATCCCATTAGCATAAATATCTGAGCACCTGCCAAAAAACATTTAAAATAGAAATAAAGTGTTTTCTTTCTTCCTGCAGATATAAAGTTTAAATATTTCATAGATCGTTATTTGTTTAGTGGGAGAGGGCAGGAGAAGAAGTTTAGTACTTTGAGCTTAGCATATGTCAACTATTTTGTTTGAAACTGAGGTTTGTGAAATCTTTATTTCTCATAAAAGGTATTTAAGTAGCTTAAACCCTGATCCTATCTGTCTCCTGTGCTCCCAAGACTCCTTATAGTGGCTGATACTTTAATTGCTCCAGCACTCATTATGACTTGGACTAGATTCAAATAGAACATTTTATAGGGAAAAAAGAGCTTTTAGGAGAACACAACATTTTTTGGAAGAAAACATGGGCCCTGAATACATTCAGTATTTTTGATCAACTGATTGGAACCAGGAACGATGGTGGAAACACAAAACATTATCTGCAATAGTATTTTATAATTATTTTTTAAAACTATTCTTTATTGAGTATTTCAGGACAGAAACTGGGGAAACCCCAAACCAAACTCTTTTGCCCACAGATACGACCAGGACTCCTTCTGTGTCTTCACAGAACTACCACAAGGGGTCTGGCTCACGAGAAGAACACAACAGCACAGCAGAGTTAAAATATAAATACAAACGGCTCCCTAAGGCAAAAAAAAAAAAAAATAAAAAGACTTTTCAATCTTCCACTTTGCAGATATTTTGTACATAATGACACTGCTTTATAGCAACAGATGGGGCGTGTACAGGTGTGTTTCCTATTACCACTGACACTGTGATGTGCCTACTTGCAGACAGAAACAGGCATACTATTAAATGTGATTTAAATAAAAGAAAGAAAATTCATTGGAACAATATTTGCCATGAGTTCACTGTAACTTCCTTTTCTTCTTTTCAAGTGGAAAGGACTTACAGGAACTAGATATTAGAGATACAATTTTAGCCCTTAGCTCTGTTCCTCTTGAAGACAACATCAAGAATAGGAATGATAATCATAAACCTGGTCTCTCTGGACAGCTTCCCACTTAATCCCACCAGCAGCTGCTTGGCTCAAGCCTCTTATTTTTCTTTACATATCACAAACAGACTAGAATGAGGAGCACCAGTTTTAAATTTCAGTTATTTTCTATTGGACTGAGAGTGTCAGTCTTGGTTTCAAGTGACTGGTCCAATGCTGCACAGTATTATTTAAAAAAGAAAAAGAACCAGCCAAAAAAAAAAAAAATAAGGAACAGATAAGCATTGTGAGAACAAGTTACTAAATATAGGATTTAATTGTATGCCACACATAAACAGATAAAATAATGTACATACCCAGCCAACCCATGATTGGTCCTGAAAGCTTGGAAATATTAGTGCAGAATGTGAAGGATGTTTTCCTGGCATGTTCCAGCTTCAGATATGATGCAGATACCATTTAGCATTAAACAGTGCTCCTATGATTCCACAAGCATTTGACAATTCCCTGCTAAATGTGACATCCTGTATGAAACAAATGACTTGATTAAGGACTTATTAACATTGAAACAGAACTGACTTCATGAATGATGACAGGTCCTACGGTACATGTCACACTTCATCAGAGCTGAAGGCAAAGATACTGTCCTTCCTTCAGAAAAATGCAAATATTTAGTTAGGGAAATACCCATTTCAGAGCAGTAGGCACAGAGGGAGCCTGGTTCCAGCAGGCAGGACAAATTCACATCCAGTTTCCAGTCCAGTGTCTCTCAGTGCACAGTGGTGGCTGTTGCACACCTTGCCACACTCCTACTTGGGTGGAACAAAAAATATTTAAATTGAATAAAGATCTGGGGACCCTACAAAATAAATAGTCCACAGAATCACAGAACAGTTAGGGTTGGAAGGAGATCAGCCAGTCCAATGCCCATGCCAGTGCTGGCTAACCTGGAGCAGGTTACAGAGGAATGTGTCCAGCTGGGTTAAACTGTTGTGTTTGGAAGAAGAAAATCTTCCTCCACTTTCTCCATTTAAACTCCTTCCTCAGAAGGCAGAAAGACTCAACAGGGACATCAGAAAAATGATTTACGATATGGGCTATTCTATAATGATGGAAATGCCTCAATATTACACTGTTTTGACAGCCAAGAGTCCTGCTGCAATAGAACCCACAGCTCAGTGTCACCTATCCCCAGACATCCCATTACAGCTCCATCAGGCAAACTGAGGGATTGCCCTCTGAAAAGTCTGGGAGAAATCTGTGAGGCTTTGGCTCTGTTGCAGCAACTGTGATGGCTCAGACAAAACTGGAAGTCAAGCAGATTTGTCTTCCTAATCACTTGAAGGCTTTTAAACATTCCACTTGAGACACCAGGAAAGAAAAAGAAGATGGGAAGAACAGAATCAGAAGCTCTGAGGACTAATTTTTTTAGGGTTGGCAGGACTGTGACAAACGTGCTGGTCACTGTCATCCAGGAGAGCTGCTGCTTGTCCTACCATTGCTGATGCCACCAAATATCTAAGCAGGCAGGAACTACCCCTCCTCCCTCGAGTATTTCCCACCAAAAATGGCAGTGAGGTGCTGATAAAGATGGTGCTTTAACACCCTCAGCTCGTGGCCAACAGTCTGGCATCTCTGGTGATGCTCAGCTCAGGCTGAGACAAACAGGAGGCCCATGCCAAGATGCTTTGCAGTCAGTGGCCTGTTGCCAGAGTGTCATTTTTCACAGAAGGTACACAATACCAGGCAATCTGGCTGAGAATGAATAAAAATGTCATCTGTGTTCGCTTCACTTCAAGGGCTCGTGCAGTATTGTTCTCCTCATGTGCAATAAAATTCCAATTGATCCAGGAGACAGATCAAAAGATGTTTCTCTGGGACCTATTGGTCAGTCTTCCAACCTTGACAAGGAACTTGCATCAAACCATTACATTTTATAGCAGTGATTAAAAAGGGTTCATTTTTTTCATGAGCTGGGACTGGTTTATTTTTTGCCTATTGGAAATTTGTCTCTTCTTTCACCCAGCAAAAAAGCACAAGACTGAGACAATGAGACAGGCTGGAAAAGAAATACACTTCGCAGAAATAGCAAACCACCAGATTTGCACATTGCTGGAGATACAAAAGGAAAGATGATTGAGAAAAGGCTGCAAAGCCAAAAAAGCACTGACAAGATTTATCTGCCATCTGCGAAAAAGAAAGGAGCAAACAGAAATAAACACACGAGTGAGAAGGCAAAAGGAATGAGAAGGGTTTATTATCGTGGGGGACCTTTCAGTGACTGAACTTGAAAGACTTTGCTGAAACAGAGACATGGGTTTTGAGAGAGTTTATGTAATTTCTGTCCTCGGTGGCAGCACAGTGAGACAGCCTCAACTTGGGCCCTATGCCAGTAAAAAAGGCCTAGAGGTACCAAGGAGCACAAAGACCATGGCTAGTTTTGATGTGCTTCCCTAGAGAGAGGTCTCCATGATTTTCCTGGCCCTTGGCACATCCTCTGCATGTGCTGGAAGGACAAAGCTGGGATAGTCAATTGTGTGAGGTAAAGAAGATCCTTTTATTTTTATCTGGTTAGAATGAATTCACCACTTCTTGAATTGTTCAGCCTTCTCATCTCCTAAAGACAGCCATGGATATTGGAGGTATTGGGTAACACACGGAAAAACCCTGACAAATGGGCTGTGCCAGCTGGTACTAATGGGAAACAGTAGCAGGGAGCTGGGAAAAGGGTAAATCTCCCTTTGCCATCCCAGTGCATTCCTGCCAATAGCTCCTGATATGATCTGATTCTAAACACACCCCTCAAGACTAGATTTTCATGCTTGGAGAGAGATGAGGAACAGCTGACAAGTCTCTGTGAGCCATCGTAATGAAGAAACTGTAAAATAACAGATACAGCAAAACAGAAACTGGCAGCAGAGGAGAGCATGCACTCCTCACCCATTCCTGAGCAGGGAACAGAAGTGAGGGATATTTAAAACAAGGAACTTTTCTCATTTTCCCATGAGAGGGTTCTCCATCCTCACTAGTGAGTTGAACATGAGCAATACATATTTGTGTCTCAAAATAAATTTTAAAAATAATGATAATTTCAGAGAATCCCAAAGAAGACCATTGTATTTTCAAATCTGAAGAATGACCCAAAGTATCCATGCTCCATAAGCCAACCCTGAACATGACTAGATAACCTCTGGCTTCAAAAAAGTCAGTGCAGGTTGTCCCACCTGCCACAGCCTTTAGGACTCTCCTAGTCCCTGTGAATGGAGCTGCAGGGAAGGTATCCCAGCCATAACTGCATTCAGTACCAGAACTTGCTCTGTGACCTGAAGGTTTACCTGGCTGCAGCCTGGGAGAGGAGCAGCACAACAGCAGAGCTGGATTCATCCAAGGTGCACTGCACAAGCCATACATGTGATACATCACTTAGACAGGGGCTGCAGAAAGAAGTTACCGTAAAGTTTCCATTCCAAAGCACTAAAATCTTACATTTGCTTATTAAATTTCAGTTGGGGCCCCAGGCAATTGAACAGAACACCAGTCAAGCTACTGCATTTTGCTTTACTTACTGCTACTGACATGCAGCTGTAACTCACAGAGAGAAATCACAAAGCTTAGGACTCTCATCTTGGCTAACCATCCCTTCCACCTCTGGCTGTTGGGGTAAATCTGACGGCACATTTTAGGTTTGGGTTTTACTTGGGGCTTTTTTTTTGCCTTCCTTTTCTTTTAAGAGCGTCATGGGAGTGTGGAACAAAAGAAGAATGTCATATCCTCTGTTTAAGAGCTCCTGATTCAAAGACCAGTTGAGACAATGGCAGGATTCTCATGTATTTGTAGGTGTTTCAGCATAACCCAAGGAGTCCAGTTGGAAAGCCAGTACTCTCAGGGGCCTGCTGGGGATCTCTGCTCCCCCCTGCTTGCTGGTGCTCTCAGATGGCTGCAAATACAGAGGGGTGGAGGACTAAGCCTAGAGAAATCCCCCAGCAGCCTGAAGCTCAGCCTGGCAGCATCTCTGAGTCGTGCATGCAAGGAGCTGGGTGCTGCTTTAGGGCTCTGCTCCTACATCAGTGCTGCAAAGTGGGGTCTGAGCTGATAAAACCTGCTGCAGTTGTGGCTCCTACTCTTTTTAATGGCAAAGGCTTTAAAGGCCTGGCCCATTCTCGTGTGGTGTTTCTATAATGCTCAGCACAGCAAGGAAGGATGAATTTTCTGTAAAGTTCTATAGAGATCTGATTCCCCATAAGCTAGGGTTCAGGGGCCCAAGTAATTGCCAAGTACTAAGTGCTCAAAACCTGTCATGTCCCTGAAAGACTTGAAATTTGCTTGAAAATCCTGAAAAATTATTAAGAAATACAGAAGATTTTATATGTGGTTTTCGATTTTGGAGACTAGAACAAAATAACTACATCATGTTTTAAACTCTCTTCCACCACACTGAAAACTAGAAACCTGTGGGTTTGCACCTCTCTAGAGAAGCAAGGTACTAGGGTATATTTTTGGCATAATAAAAGCAAGAGTTCAAACAAATAGCACAACTACAACTGCTCAGGCTGTAGGAAACCCCCCTGCATTTCTGGAAAGGCTCACTTTGAGTACTGTGAATCCTTTCAGTAAGATTCACAGTAATGCCACCAGGCTTGGTACCTCCATACTCCTCCAAGGCCAAGTCTCACTCACAGCTGTGGATCTCCTTCCCTCAGGCAGCACAAGAGTAAAGGGGCTCAAGCAGTGGCAAGGAGAGACCAACAACTTTGTAAAATATGGAGCAAACCATCAGGGCAGTAACACCACTCAGCTGTTGTGGCATCCCCCTGAATCATGCTGGATATTTAATATATTAGCAATTCTTCAGGATTTGCTAATCCCAAAGCTTTATTCCACAGTCAAACCCAGGAACAGCCCAACTCAAACAAACAACAGGAGCAGCACATGCTGGAGTTAAGCAGCAACAGAGCAAAGAGCTACAGCCTGTGCTCAGCCCTGCTGCAGAGATGCACACACACTTGGAAAGTTAAGCTTAGGGTTAAATATTTTACTGGATTGAGACCAGCTGAATTCTGTAGTTAGTCTACTGTTATCACTACTACCATCATCACTACTACTGAGCAGGGAACAGCCCATCTTAAGGCTGGCTAATCTTTTTCAAAATAATATTTTCAAGCAATTTATCCAGAATACAGTGGCAATATAGTGACACTTCTCAAGCTAATGATTCAAAAGGGTAAGATCAGTCACAATCTGATTTGTTATGACAAAGCTGAGAAGTTTAATAACTCTTTTGGTTTTGATAATCTGCAGCACCTTAAAACACCAAAGGATGGAGCAGAATGTGCAACAAGTAAACACTGGCAGGAATATTTGTATAAGCAGAGCAGAAGAAGGAGGGGAGTTTAGGCATTCCAATCTTGTTTGTTTTCAAACACAGTGTTCCTGCTGTAAAGAGATGGTTAAGAGCAGATGTTGACATTCAAAACCATTTTTCTTATTTAAAATACTAATACTGAATAATATTACAGCAGATGAGAGGATAGTGCTCCTCTAGAGAGATTTATCCTTTACTTTTTTAAAACGGACAGGCATTTCAGATGTTCAGGAACTGTGACTGTAACACATCTGTATTTGTATTTAATTGCCCTTTTCCTAAATGAGGTTACAGCAAGGCATGTGGTGTCTTTCAAACCAGACACCTGTAGTCAGAATTAGAAACTTCACAACTACCTCCCCTTAAGTTCCCAGGGGTTGGGGAGGTGGTGGGGAATTGTTCAGCTCAGACATGGGGAAAGCTGGCAACCTCATCAGCAGCGTTATCAAGGCCTCTGCAGATCTGAATGGCTTTCCTGTCTGCATATTTTTATATGTATGTATATGTATTTATTTATTCATTTTATTTTAAGGCCAGTTCTAACAGGAAAAAGGTAATAGAACAGTGAGAATTTCCTGTGACAGTATAACCAGAAAAAAAAAAAAAAACCCAAAAAACAAACAGCCCATTAAATAAAACAAACCTAGACAAAGCTTTATGTGAAAATGAAATAAGGCTGAGGTGCCCCAGGTGCAACATGGGTCAACTGTCCTTCCTACAGCTCAGGGCTGGAAGAATGCCCAGCTTTTGTAAAAGGTCCCAAAGCCACAGAGAAGGCTCAAGATGTTGGCTGGCCTTGGGCTACGCACTTGGCTGCTGCAGAGGCAGCGACCTTTGTTCCCAATACACGGCTGGATTTTTTTTTTTTTTTTTTTT
>VZTT01075742.1:37714-112712 GCA_013400855.1 Buphagus erythrorhynchus
TTTTTTTTGCTTTTCACCAGAGCTCTCCTCCTCACAGGAAGAAGAACTGCTCGGCAGTCTGGGTTTGCAGCCTGACATTTTGGCATCTGATTTTTAATTTTTTTTTTTCACAGGCAAAACCATTGTTTGCTCTGGTTTCACGTGGCTGGTATCTTCAGGAGATTCTGAGCTGGAATGCAGCTGCAGAGGGTGCTGCAAAGCCCCACCAGTGTGCATTTGTTCCTGTCCTACACAGCCCAAGGTACTGGGCACTCCATGCACGATGTCAGGCTTCTCCAAGGAACGCCCCAAGGAGAGAAAAGGAATGGAATCAGATGTGGATCAATGACATTCCCCTGTCTCTTCTCACAAACAAACTCCAACTCACTTTCTGAAAGTCCCCAGCAATGATTTCTGCACTGAGTGGACAGAGGACCCAGAAGTAAATTGCATAATGCTGGTCCTACCACTTATAATCTTGCTTTTTAAACCTTTCCCTTCATTTCAGTGGTTGATGGAGCAATTAAAAGGGTCTGTGAAAGAGGTGTGGAGTAGGGGTGGGAATTCTCTCCACCACATTTTTTCCCAAAAAAGTAAAACCCAACAATTTCCTCCAGGACCAATGCTTGCTCAGTGTTGCAGGGGCAACTACAAACACAGTGCTATTAATACTTGCTTTTTAATTTATTATTATTTCATAATACCAGAGCACTTGTGGAGTCCCTTTGTGGGGCAGTAGCCCACAGTGGCAGACACCATGCAAAGCACAAACAGATGGTTCTGAACCAGGGAGCCTTCACAGCAAGCCTAAACCTGGCAGCTGATGTTACAGATCAGGGGCACCACCTCTGCTCACACAGCCATCAGAGCTCATCACACCAACAGCCCCACTGCTCTGAAGGGTTTACAGCAGCTAAGACAACGAGGTTTTGAGGAGAAACTGGGAAGAGAGTGATGCAGCTACCTTAATAGCACAGGGAAACACATGAAGGTGCTTTCAGACTTTAACAGTTGGGGAACAGACTGGCACAGTTGGTTGATCAGAGTCCAAAACTGGCATCTTAACCACAAAACAAAAAATACTGTATTGGGTGGAAAAAGGTCCCATTTTTTGGGGGAAAAAACAAACAGATTATGTTTGATATGACCAAGAGCAGACACTTGCAAGAGAGATGTAGTGAGAGGGGTGATGGGCAGGAGAGGCAAGTGATTTTTTTTTGGAGCATAAAGAATATGTGTGAACAGGGTGAGATTGGATTTACCAAGGCCAGAATTAGAAGTATTGTACCAGTGATTGAGCAGCACAGTAATGACAGCCTGAGCAAGCATGTGAGCCAGGAGGGGGGACAGAAATGGCAATATTTTAGAGAGGCTACACAGAAACAAGTGGGCAGAGTTTGACACTGCCTGTAGGTATGAACCTAGAGACAAGAGAGCAAAGATAACATCCACAGGTCTGAGTGACAGGCAGGATCATAATACTGTCCATGTTGTTTGAGAGATCTAGGGGGAAAACTCTTGTTTGAGGCATGTTGAGCATTAGCTGATAGCTGGTCTTCAAAGGGGACATTGTGGGAGGACAGGAACACCACAGAAGTAGGACTCATGGTATAAGCAGGTGGTCTCTGTGGCACCAACACAGAGGCAGAACCTGAATTTGGGTTTGCAGAGAAAATTACCAAAAGATATGGAGTATAAAATTAAGAGACAATGACCAAAAGTGAATCTCCTTCAGCCCCAAGGAAACAGTAGGACCTGTTCTGAACTCTGTTCTCCTTACATAGAGCTAAACTGCTCCCTCCTGGGAAGGCCCATCTCTAGTGCTTGGAAAAATACTTCCAAGGAAGTGGCTGCGTTCTCCCCTGCCTCCATGCCCTCCCTTTTCAGATGAAATTAAGCAATGGAAAATAGGACAACTTTTCCAGCAAACATGATTTTACAGCACAAGCCTCATCACTCATCCTTCTGCACTTATTATAATAAGAGTATTTTTGTTGTTTTAAATGGGCAAAACAAACAAAGGAATCCATTCTGCAATACATGCCCCTGTCCCTCACCCACAGAAACACTCCTAAAACAGAAGGTTTGGAGCTTGTGGCTTGAGAACTCCCTTTCATGTCAGTACCCACAGTGAAGCCTTGGCAGGGCAGAGCGCCTGAACCAGTTCAGTGCCTGAACTCTCTGCTGTCACCCCAAATTTCCTCCTCCTGCCCTCTTCCTAGGCATTGCCTCACCTTCAAAAAGTCCCCCGTGGAGAAACAAGCCCAAATTCAACTTTGGCTTTGCATCAATTAAAAAGCAGAGTATTTGTCTGCTCCCTCAGCCACCATCAGTCAGCTCTCTGAGGCTGCAGGAGTCTCAGAGGACCAGAAGTGATTCTGGGGGTGGTGCTGGGGGCGGATGTTGCAGGTGCCAAAACAGATGTGGTGTGGTACCTGCAATTACCAGCTACCTGGTGCTCCAACTCCTGCAATGTTTTGGCAACAGACATTGTGTCCAGTTCCACTTCAAAGCTGCCTCTGTGCTTTCAGAATCACGGTTAAGTGCTCTCTTTAATTACTATGTGTTTCCAGTATGTTTTTAATCATCATCATTAAAGGATTGAACACAACCCACTGAAATGCAGAAGTGTAAACATGAGCAATAATTATTCCAACCTCTTTGCTGGTTTCAGGTAATGATCACATTATATATTTAAAGCTGCTCCTTGGTTTATATGGTCTGTTTTAGGATCATGTTATTCTGGACATTTCTAGTTAAGGGCAACTAAAGGTTAAGGTCTGTAGGGGAGGGGGAAGCCTGTTTTTAAATTATTTTAAAGGCTTTTAGCTATTTAAAGTCAATGCCTGTGAACTGTTAAGAATCAGCAAAGCTGAAGACATCTGCCTTATGCTATTCCTGAGTAAACAGATCTGCTGCAGAACTAGAAGACAACTTAAAGTAGGAATTTCAGTTTAATTTATGGCAGGCACGCCACTGGAATTTCTCAGCGTAGAAACGGTGATGTTAGTTTTAATCAAGCTAACATGGGTTAGAAACACTCCAACACAACAGCCCAACACTCACAGTTGTGCTAATATTTGCCCTAGTTTCCAAAAAACAAGTGGGAGAGGAAGGGAAGAGCTTGTCATTAAGGCATGGCTTTGAAAGGGCCTCTGAGGCCATCGCTCAGTCCCCACTGACCAAGCCTCCCACACAATAACTGTGTCCTTTGCTGTCCTCCTCAACCCCATCTCCCAAAAACAAACCATAGGAGCTGCAGCTTTTCCCATGTAATTTTGTACCTCCTGATCACTTTTTTGGCCACTCAGCTGACAAGGCCAGGCAGTGCAAAGATAAATAATCCATGCCCAGAGCCCATTTCAGCTTGCCTGCTTGCTGTCACAGCCATGTGCAGCCACCCCAAACATCCACGTTTTCTTGTTCTGGGACTGTCTCAAATTTTACAATTTCAAATCTGACTCATCTGTCCTTCAGCAGCTTCCCAAATCCTTAGAAAAGGCTTGAGGGATTAAACACATGAGAAGGCTGCCCAAGAGCTTTCTGATGGATGATAGATATCTGTATACATCACTTAATGCACAGCAAGGGTGAATGTGAGACAGATTGGCTGCTTTTCCTTTAACTGTTGCATAAAAGACCTCACATTTGCTATGGATGCAAGCAGGAATGCCTGACTCTGTGTGCCTAACCCTAAGCTAAATCCTTTCCTGAGCAAAACTGTTTGAATTGTTTTCAACAGGAGGCATGTTTTGTTTGGGGTTTCGTGTTTGACTGCTATCTTGTTTGTGTTTTAAAAAGTATTTTTTCTTGATTTCCAGTGAAATACCAGACATAGAAAATAATTGTTGACATGGTTTTTAAACCTCGTGAATTTTTCTTTAATTTATTTTTCTTGGTAAAACATAAAGAAACTGTCTGGCCACTGGAAAGTTTGAAATACATATAATATTTGCAATATACCTTCTGAAAAATTTTTGATGACCTTCCACCAGACCCATTCTAGTTTATCCTTGCCTCTGATGTGGAGTTCTTGGGTGACCTCATGACACAATTTTCTGTGCCACCATTCCCTATTTGTCGAGATAATAGGAATTCTAGTCTCCAGATAAGTGATTCTTCATCAGAAAAGTGACACTTCATCAGACTGAACGTTACTGCAAAAATATATCAGCTCTGAATAATTACAGTGTTTGTGGGAAATATTTCTCCAGTTCAAGATGGAGATTCCAGTGAAAAAAAACAAACAAAAAATACTCAATCAACTTTATCACAACAGTGACAATAAAACCCCCAAAACAGGCTATTTCAGAGTATAGCAAGGCTTTGTTTTTCACCAGCTCTCTGCCAGAAATATCAGGCCAAGTTTTGACCAGGGCTGCAAAGGTGGATTTTCACTGAAAGCACACCAGAACCACCCACCAGTCGTGCCCAAAACATCCAACATGTAACTGAAAATCATGATGCATGGACTGCGAGCAGGCTGACCCCACTTCCGTGGGTGCAGTCCAAGGCATGTCCCAAAGTGCTGCACAAAGCTGGCAGCAGCACAGAGAGCTCCATCCACCCCACTGCCCAGCTGTGCCCACAGGTGGGGATGGGAAGAAAGGCAGGCTCCACCCTGCTCCCAAAGGATGGCTTCAACATTTTCCCCCAAGTGAAAAGAGCTCAGCCAGGCTCACAGTCCTCAATTCATAAGTGTTCATCTATGAAATCGGATTCCCACCCCTCTCCACTAAGAATCTGCTATTTCAACGAAGCACAAGATGTCAGGATTTTTGCCAACATGAGCACAGCTGTCAAAATCTCATCCTTGGAAAGAATCCCAGATAGACACATGTTTTACCCCAGCCAAAATGGTCAAACTTTGCAGAGCAACATTCAGAGAGGAAAAAGGTTCCATATTGTCACTGCGATAGCTTGGGATCGCTCACAGCCAGACAACTGGGATGTGGTGTTTTAATAGCTGAACCATTAAAAGCAACAGGCATCTTGCTATTGACAGCAATAAGAACAGATTCAGTGCCTTTGGCACAAGATTATCAAAAACAGCATTGCAGGAAAGGAAATAAGCTTGTTTGAATTTGGGAGACAACAAATGAAGGGGAAAATATGCTTACAATTTTCTATTTCTCTAGCATGTTTTTCTAAAACAACTTCAGCACTTCTGCCTGGTGTTTCCAAACAAAGTCTGAGGAGTGTTGGGTTTATGTTGTCTTTTCAAGCCCACCTGGAAATCTAAGCCTAAGAGAGTGGCTGGAACATTTTCTCCAGCCTGAACAAAGATTCCCAACCCCTTGAGCAGGGGAGAGGACAACACTTCTGTCCTGTGAGGAGAACAAATGACTTTGCTCAAGGTCACAGGTAGGGGCAGTGGCCAAGCTAGCAGAGGCTCTGATCCTTCCTGCAAGCAGGACCTGCACGTGTTGCCTTTCTTAGCATGGCCCAAGCTGTGTGCAAGCAGCAAGGGTGAATTCCTACAGCTGAAGGGGAAGGGAGGGGAGGTGGCATCAGGAACAGCAACCATTATCCTCTTTACTGGAAAACGTGTATCTGAATGGCCAAATTTACTAGCTGTTCAAGATCTTTATGAGATTTATGAGGCTCAAGAAAAAAATTTATTAGAAAGACATAAAACTTCAGGGGTTTGAAATGGAAATGTTTGCAAAGGACTTGTGATCAGCTGGTTTCAATTGCAGGCCTGTCTGAAGCAGGGAGGGCTTCACTTCAGGGCTGAGGACCTCAAATCTCTCCCGACCTGACCCTCCCAAGACAGCCAGAGATTAAAGCTGCTTGGAGCCAGTGCTCCATCATAGGGAGGAGCTGTGGCACCCCAGATAAAGGAAACACACAGATAATGGAAATGATCAGGAGCACATGGCAGAGACACTCAAATCTTATTGTGCAAACCAGCCCAGTCCTGCAGGGTCAGTCCTGAACTCAAGCTTACGGTACCTGGTGAATCTAACCTGCTCCCTGATCCCACTCCACCCCACCTCGGTGCTCCTCATCCTGCAGGGCTCATTAAATTGCATGGAAAGCTAAACCTGAGCCATCCTTCTTCATTTACACCCTGCTGGGGGCATGCAGCCTGATCTCCTGCCATGCAGGGAGCACAGCCAGGGACACCTGCATGGCTTGGCCTTTCATCCCCAGTGCTCCCAGCACAGCACTGGTTCTCAGCAAAGTCATGAACCTCTCTGCACCCTGCTCCTTCTTTCCCTCTGTTCCCTCCTGGTTCTGACAAAGCATAATTGCCCCAGACAGCCTCGACCTTCACAGAAGCAATCCCAAATTCTAAACTCTGTGAGGAAATCTTATCTCCGCACTGAATTTGACCCAGTGCAGAACAGAAACTGAATTCCCCTCCAAGCATAACAGACAGGACAACAAAACATTTGGAAAGTGTTGGTTTTACCATATCAGAAGCCCAAAACCACATTGCACACATCTCTTAATGAGGGCAATAAGCTTTAACTTAGCAGCCTCTGAACTGAGCTCATCATCCACTTAGAGCAATCCTCCCTCCAGTGCCTTGTAGGGCACACTGGGATGGATTGGCCAACATTTCACACCTTTGCATTTGCCAGCATTTGTTTCTGTCTCTGAAACAAACACAAAACACGCTGAAGATTTCCAAAGGGTATCCAGAGGGGGTGGAGAGTCGGTGCAGATGCTGCTGATGATATTGCAGTGCTCACCCCCTCCTCACCTTACAGGATGCTTAATTACAGCAGGCTTCTGTGGGATTCGCACCTAACAGCTCACAACTGTTCTGCTGAAAGGTGCATGGGGTTCCTCCTGCCTCTCTCTTCCTCCTGAATTACCCAAGAATATTTCCCTTCCTGCTTCCTCTTGCTTTATCTGCTGTCCCACAGAGCAGGTGTGCAGCTGCCTGGCTGCCCTGGCTGGCAGATACTCCCTGGGAACAGCCAAGCATAGCCCTCTTCCCTGGACTGCCTTCATTCCTGTGTAATCCAACACACCAAATGTGACATTCTGATACATAGGACACTTCTTTTATGCAAAGCCTGCAGATCACAAGGACAGTACTGCTGTTGGTAAAGAATTTCCCCAGCAGATCAGCTCACCTGCCTGAGCTCCTGCCTCCCAACAGGCTCATGCTCAGCAGTGCCACATCACAAAATGCACTTGTCCACATTCAGTGTTGCTGTCAGAAGAGGCAGAGTTTCACATAATTCTGCTCAGACTCGTGTATGTCTCAAGAAGTGATTTTTGGCTCACTTTCTCTAGCTTGCAAATTACTTACAGTGCTTACTTGTGTACTGGTGTTTAGAAATTTGGCTTGATCTGTTTCAGATATCCAACTTCACAGCTTGTCCTGATAACATCTCCCAGGAGGAAAGTCCACACATTCACCTTGCTCTGTAAAAAGACAAATTTACCTTTTAGAATGAACATCAGTTTTATCTTTGTAAGATCTCTTACCAGACAAGCATGGTTATGAGCCTTTTCTGGCCCTGAAACCAGTTTACTCAGGTAGTTTCACCAAGCAATTAGGTTTTGAAACACAGATAGAAACTTCACAGTCTACATATAGCAGTAGGTAGGAGCACCTCACAGGCTGATTCAATGCTTTTCTGATCAAGATTTCTACAGAACTGGGCAAACATATCTCCTCAAAAACATACTGCTTCAAAATCTGTAAGTTTAGATCAGGAAATGCAGATTTGTGCCTAGCTCAGAATGCACTGGGTTATGTTTTCTGCAATCAGCAGCATCAATGCAAGCTCTGGAAGGAAAGACAACTCTGGCTCTTAGCTCCAGCTCAGTGCAGGACACAAAGCATTTGCTATTCACTCTCCAGAGAGGCAGCTCAGTGCACATCAGGCTGTAGCTGTGGTGCTGCTGTAGTTTCTCCAGAAAGGTGAATGACTTAGGGGTGCTTGCCAAGGCATTCTCTCCCCTCAGGACTCCCATTCCCTTTTCCCTGTCTGTAATTTCAAAAGGAAAGTTTGCTGTTACGAACACAGTATTACAATTAGCTAAGTCATCTGCAATGCACTGAACTGTGAACTGCTTCTCATCACACTAATCCTAAAACTGATCAAAGTTCCCTGCCCTATGTCCATAAGTGGCCATCCCATGGCCTGAGAAGGTGATCACCAATTTCTTTTTCATTTCCTCATTAATTTCTTTTCCCTCCACATTTCACTATATTCGGATTTCTTAGATAAATTCTTTACATGAACATATTTCAGCCAGCAGGTTTCTGTCAAACCCTCCACACTGATTATTGACCAAAGCACCAGGCATGATCCATGACAGGTCCTGCACAACTGCTCACCTGAGATGTGCAGGGCTGTTCCTGCTCCTGGCTTGCAAGAGCTGTAGCTGCACTTGGAAGGAGAGTTTTGATAATGCATAGGCAATTACTGACTAGAGCAAATTAATTTATCTTCTTTTCTGTGAATTTCCATAAAAAGAAAACTAATGCTGATATGAATAATATGGAAAAGGGATGTGACTACAGAAGTTTTTGTCCTTAATGTCATTAATATTTCACAGTGAAAACACACTATTTTCGCTGTAGTTCTATCCAGCCTATCAAAAGAGTTCAATGTGAATTTGTTTTTTTCTCAAATGTGCTTCATGTTGTTTTAACATTAAAAATGAGAGTGCATTATAAAGCATGTATGCATATTTATGCTTGCCTGTCTATAAACGCTCAATAACTTCTTTATTTTTCAAATACTGCATTCATGAACAATGATGTACTCAGCTGTATGAAAGATATTGCACTTCACATTAAAAAGTTAATGTAGTTCTATAATCAAATTTAGCCTTTTTTAATTGTTATGTATTTACCTGTGTATTTTTCAGATCCTTGACTAGATGCCCATACTTTATCCAATTAGTTAATGAGCAATATTATTAGGAAGGAATTGCAATTTTCCAGAAACCTGAAAAATTATGAGAAAACATAAGAAATAAGAAAGTGATCAACCAACTTCAAGCCCTTTCTTAGTATTTGGTAACACACAGTGTTGTTAACATTTTCTCCAGTATTATTCTTTCTCCCTTTATCTCCATCTCAGAAGGATTTGCAGCTCAGGTCACTGTAATATATTGCACTCTAACACGTTGTGCCTCAAATTTCCAGTAAGGCACACAGCTCTTCTTGGCTTTCTGCAGGCATCAACTAGTAAGTCTTTCAGGCCTGTCTTTAAATCTCAGCCTTTAATACTGCTGGGTATCACAGTACAGATATAGATTTACTACTATAGGTCTCTTTAACCAACCGAAAATAAAGCATGACAATATGGCATTGCCACTTTGGGGGATAGGCTGCTACAAAGGAGATGTATGAGCCCTTGAAATTGATTGTTTGAAGAACACCAGGACATAGATAGAGGGAGAAAAAATAAGAAGGGAAGAGAAAGAGGAAGTCATTTGTAAATGTCGACAGATCCTTCTTCAGATATCATTCAGGGGATATCTGGTTTTACTGGTCAGATACAGTTTGTCTAATGTAACTTCAAAATCATTGTTCACCCCTTAAAATACCTTGGTTGTATGAGACAAGATATGAGTCTTTAAGAGGCTGGCAGGGTGAAGAGAGGAAGAGAAGGAGGGAGACAGAAAGTCAACAGATCAATAAAAGCACTTTAGGATAATGGCTCTACCTTGAGCAGACCAGGTCTGGGTTCCAGGCCAGCCCCAGCACTGCCAGGAAATTGGAAATTGCCAGGGTTTGCTTGAGTGAAATGTTGAATTCACAGCATCATGGCAGCAGGGGAGGTTCTGGTTCTGCCCCATCCTGTTCCAGGGCTGTGCTCCCCTTCCTGCTCATCCTTGATCTCAGGCAGTGTCCTGAGGTCAGCGAGAACAGAACCAGGGAGCCCGTGGGTTTGCAGCTTTTTGGAAAGAAAGGCAGCAAAAGAAAGCATTAGGACAGAGTGCAGTGAAAAGTTGGGGCACAGAGGAATATGAACATTGTTTCCCCTTTCCCACCTTTTTGGTTTTTTCTCATGAGAAGTTACATGGAGACAACAAAGAGCCTGAGTTAGGTCAGGGCTGATGTTCCAGGACTCAGCTCCAATATGCTGCATCTGGGCACCACCTCCAAGAGGCTTCCCAACTCGATGGAATTTTATTACAGTAAGGGCCCCATCTACTGCCAAAATTTTGCAGTGAATCAAACCACATATTAAAATATCTTTTCTTTCATTGAAAGACTTTGATTAAATAACTCCCAACCATTCCACTGCACTTTTCATCTTTCACTGTCATCCTCACAAATGAAAGAGCATCCATGAGCAGCAGCCAGCTTCACCATGTTGTAACTGAGCACACTCATGATGCACAATTCAGAAAAGGC
Organism: Buphagus erythrorhynchus; assembly: GCA_013400855.1. Lineage (NCBI taxonomy): Eukaryota > Metazoa > Chordata > Aves > Passeriformes > Sturnidae > Buphagus > Buphagus erythrorhynchus. The sequence continues at coordinate 48,036 of VZTT01075742.1, forward strand.
TGCCCATGGGCCAGGAAAAACAAAAATTCCTGCAAAGTTTACCTTCTTACTGTACAACCTGAACTTAAAAACCTTCCATACAGCACAAAGATTTGGGTTTCTCAGGATTTTGCAGCAACATATGTGGAATCCGTAATCTTATGGCTGTGGCACAAAATAAAGTGTTGGAAGCAGAAGAACTGAGACCTGAGTAGAAGAAAAAATACTTATTCCAAATGGAACAGAATATTTATACTAACAGAGGTCGTGAACTATGGGGGCAGATCATGTTCAAGGTCTAATTTACACAATTTAAGCTACTCCTGTGCTGGTGGAGTATTTTAGAAGCTATCAATATTTTTCAGGGGAACTTTTTCCCCCATTACCTCAATAAAAATAGTCACACAAGTGGATGGCCCTGTAGGCTGATATCTAGAATTTCGGCTAGGTGCTAGCACTTCTTCAGGAAGTACCTGAATTCATTGCAAGGTGCAAGAGCCTGGCAGGACACAAATGGTGAATTCCTGCTGCAGAACTGCCCATGCAGCCACCCCCACACTGCCCTCCCCAAAGGAAAGCAGCAGCTCTGTTTCTCAAGACCATGTAAGGGGAGCACAACAAAATGAGAAGAAACTGTAATAAGAGAAACATAACAGATTGTTTCTCTTTAATTACCCTTTCTCAGTATCTTTGCTCATCAGCTGGAACTCCCTGTTGCTTTTTTAAAATAAACAACACAGTGAGGGTTTTAATACTGACCCACCTCACTCCTTTGGTCTGACTAATTGCTGAAACTGGCCATAAATTGTCCATTTTGTGACACTCTGAATAGCCTCATTTATTCAGGACGGCACACATCTGTTTTTGTGTGCACACAACACACGTGCACAGTTACACAAACACACTCCTCTGTCCCCTGGCAGGGCTGCCCGGGGCTGGGGACAGCCAGGGTACAATTTCAGCCCCATATTGAGTTTTGGCTGGTGTTGAGGTCCCTGAGGCTGAAGAGAAATAAAACTCTCAGAAGGGAAATGGCATGTAAACACGGCTCTTATGTTCCTCTGCAAGGAAAGAGCTCCCTTCAGATGAGGCTGGTGAAGGAGTCACATGAGGAAGGTTGGGAGCAAGCTGCTTGAAGCAAGGTGGAGGGAAATACCACAAAATGCAGGAGAGCACAGCCAGCCAGGGGAGGGCATGGTGCTGAGCCAGGCACTGGCTGTTCAGACCCTTGGTTCACATTTCTGACATGAAAAAATTGCACTTTGTACATATATCAACATAGAGTAAGACTTAATAAAGAAAAGTTCTAACTAGCCAATCTAGCTTCTTTTTTTTCCCCCTCTCATAAAGCTGAGTAACATGTAATACTTTCATCATGGTTACTCCAAGTGCTTTAGATCTAACAGTCAATAAATAGGCTATTTCATTTTAATCAGCACTCTCTCCCATATGCACAGGTCTCAGCTTGTTGCTCACTTAACACCTAAGTTATTTTTCTAAAATCAAACTCCACTATTTTTCATCAACCCATCGATGACAGACATGGAGGTGGAGGAGGAATTCCTCTCTGTGTGTGACACACACATCTGATGAACAGCAAGGCAATGGCCTTGGCTCCCGGGCTCAGTGGTGGCAGGAGCAGTCTAAACCCTTTCCTAGGGCAGTGGTGTCTGCCCAAGGCAATCTGGAGCCTTTTCCCCACCTCCACCTTCTCCTCTTCTTCTCTGCTCCTGCAGGAGGCAGAGCAAACAGCTGGAAAACAAGAAGGGATCTACATGTAAGTGCAAAAATTCATCGGGAAGAGGTGCAGACATCTTCACACAATTCACATAACCATCCATTAACACAAAAAGGAGAATTTCTCAAGAACTCTGACAGCACAAAACATTCAAGGGGTTTTGTCTTTAGTTTTCAAGAGGATTTTTTTTTTTTCTTTATTCCTGGTGGGAAAGCTTGCGCCTTTAATTCTATAACTATAAACTAAATAATATATCAGGTTTTTTTTTTTTTTTCCTGTCAGGCATGGCAATGGTACTGAATGTATGCAAAGTTTCCACTAAAGGTTTTTGTAACTTAATTTTCCTCCAGAGATTAGAGGAAGCCAGATATTCTGTTTCTTGCTGGAACTTGGCTGGTAGCCACGCTGCGCTCCCTCTCCCTGTCATCCATCCCCAGCCCCCGGCACTGTTAATCAGATGGCTGTATCTTCCCTATATTTCTCCTGTCAAGCTATTAAGGGGATACGGAAGAGGGAAAGAGGAGAATCAGCTGAGATATGAACCAGCCTGGCTCCCAGAGTGCCTCTCCCCCTTCTCAAGGTTGAGCTTGCTGTGTTACTGCACACCCTCCTGCCAGACAGAAGGAGAAGCGTGCTGTCCTGCCCCCGGACTACATGGCTGGAGTTTGTTCCCAGATGAAGAGGGAATGCAGAAATTCTTCTGCACAGAGCCATCACAGCCCTGTGAAAACACACAAAGCTGCAGCACAGAAAGGGAATAAAATAACAGAGCCTGGGCTATAGGCTGGAGATGTTCCACTTTGGCCACGCCGTGCCCCTTCCCACTCGGGGGAAGAGCAGCCTTGACTGAGGCTTTATGGATGTGATAGCAGAGAGTTATCACAGCTCCCCGGGTTTTGGCAGCTGCCTTTGCTAGGGAATTCCTGGCACGTGCTCAGCGGTGAGTGGAGGTGGTTGGCTGGAGAAAAAGCTTTGTAAGGTTCACAAAGAACCCCCAGATCCAAGTCAGGTTTAGGGCTGAAAACACTGATTTTATCACAATGCTCCCTCCTCCTCTGCCTTTGAAGCAGAAGAGAAATGCTCAGTCCAGCACACCCCGTGTCCATTGCCTCCCATTGAAGTATTCTATGGGGACCCCCTATCTTCACTAGGAGACAAAATTAACTCCCCATTCTGGATATCTTAGGACTTTGAAAATAGTTGGATCCCAGCATTTCTGGCTGGGTCTACCTTCCATCCTTGTACATATCAATAAATGAGAAAAAAAAAAAAACCTGGCTAACATGGCTCCCACACATCAGAGACAACTGTTGCATGATTTTGGCCTAGGCTTTCTCTTTGTAACCAATTAGGTAACAAATAATCAGGAATACCATGAAAATACTCTATTTTTCTAGTAATTTGAGAGGCTGTGACTGCATCAGGCCTTGAACTCCAGCAACCAACTGCGCAGAGATTGATTTTATTTCAGGCAAATCCACTTTGCTGACCAGTTTACTGATTTTAAAAAGCACTTAGGTTTTTAAGAGACACTCAGTGAGGTAGGGGCTCACCTGAGATGTTTTGGAAAATGCAATTTAGGTGTAAAATAAGATTTACTTAGGTAATCCCTAAGTTCCTTTGAAAACAGAATGATGATGTCTAGATAAGTATCTCTGTATAAACATGATGGCACAATGGGTCACTGGGCAGATTTTTTTCTAAATCTCTGTTTAACAAAAAGGAAAATACATTGACTTACTAATAGCCAAGTTTCTTACTCAGGCAAAACATTTACTCATTTCACAAAGACTCTCAGATTAAGAAATGAGATGACAACTGAGTGCACCTTGATGTGTTTACTCTAGTCATCCTCTGGCTATGACTGAGTTCATTTCTTGGTTTTGGACATGCTAATAAAATCAGTCCCTTCTCTTTGGATTTTTGTTGTTTTGTTTTGTTTGTTTGTTTGTTTTAATCCAGAAAGGGAAAACAAAGAACATTTCTATAAGCAGCAGAGCTAGAGAATACTTAACAGATATGCAGCTTGTGTAGATAAATGTTTGCAAAAAGTCTACATAGAAGGAGGTGAGAAGGAGCACAGGAATGTGTGTGTGTGCCTGAAACAGCAGCACACCTCCACATCAGACATGTGAGGAGGAAAGGTGCCACTGAGTTCTTCTCACATCCTTCTGCATTCCAGAGCAGCTCAGCTTTCCTGTTCAATCTCACCTGCCTGAGCATCCTCCCCAGCCAGGCTGCCCTTGCTGCAACCTTTTGTCTTTCACTCGCCTTTCCTTCCTTTATCTCTGCTCTATAACCATTATCTCCATCAGCATAACTCCTTAAGAAACACCTAGACATCATTTGGCCAATGAATGCATTTCACACAACATTAGTCATATTGCACTGTGGATAATTTTTATGATATTGCTGTGCCTCTCCTTGGTGCGTTGTTACAGTTTAATTTGTACATATTCTGCTGCTGATGTAGTGTCACCCAGATGAAACCAGGGAGAGCATGATGGGTTTGTGTTATTGCAACAAATTTTCCCTTAAAAAAAAAAAAAAAGGAAGAGAAAGAAAGAGGGAAAGAGAAAGAGAAAAAAAAAAAGAAGAAGGGAAAGGGGAAGGGGAAGGGAAAAAAGATCCATTTTTGTTAAGAGTATGTTTGTCTGCTTTGTAGGATTAGTGAACTGCAGACAGGCTGTCCTGCAGGGTCAGTGGAGAGCCAGATCTCAACTCTGCCCTGCAAAAAAGGGATTTAGATTCAGGGTTACATCTCAGACACATTATATAAATAAGTATCTGCTACAAATTTGTGTTTTGAACCAATTTTCCACAAAGTTCAGGGTAAGGGTTTCATATCTGCAAGAATTCTTCAGACCCTGTCCAGCTACTCATCTTTACCAGATCATCTAACACCAGTTATCTGCTTCCCTTCCAAATGGTGATGCCCATTCTGTGGTTGGAGTTTAATGTTACAGATCAATTTTCAGCCCCAGGCATCAGTTTTACATTTAGACATGCAGAGCAGCTCTGCTGAAGCCTCTCAACTGTTCTGGGTATTCAACAGCCCATATCAGCATCTACACAAAACACTGACCACACTGTTTTCAGTGCATCTGCTCAGTGATAAAGTTTCCCATATGGAAATGTTTTGTAAAAATAAGGGATTACTTGGAAAGACACTGGGCTAACCCTGCTGAGTATCTGCTTTTCTTCTCCTTAGTTCTCCAGCGTGGAACGTCACTGCTGGTATTTTGGACAGTGACCATAAGGTCACAAGATTGAGAGATTGAGACTCCCTCAGCTCTTTGTTTACCTCTGGAAGACAAAACAATTGATAATTTCACCTAATAGGCAAGAAGTGTGCTTAATTCTTTATAAATGCTAATTTATTTTTGAAGCAGCTGAGCATGTCCCACATGTTTGAACCCAGCCTGACAGAATACATTCCCTTGAGCAGTGACATCTCACCCTTGTCACAACCAGTCACAGTGTAAAAGTTTTTTTCACACAACTAGAGCACATACAGGGACACCTGCATGTACAGGTGGTTTCTCCAGGGAACTCTGACATCTGGGAGGCCAAGTCAGGGACCCTCCTGCTGCCCACAGAGTCCTGTGTAGTCCCTGCTTTATTTCAAGTGGAGCCCAAGAAAACGAGGTCAGACAGTAGAAGAGTGAAGGTTTCTCCCCCATTTCTGTGACACTCTTCCACACAAGAACAAACCCAGGCCATGCCAAAATGAGGGTGTTAAAATGGCCATAAGCACTTGGCCCATATAGAAGTTCTTAGGATGCTTTGCTCCTGTGGATCAATCCTTTCAATTAAGGTAGCTGGGGGATATAATGATGTTTTCATTTGCAATTACAGCTTTAAATTAGGATCAATAGAAGCAGCGACAGCCCTATCATGCCAACATGAATGGTTTGTAGGTTTTCAGAGAACACATTTCTAAAATAAACTCATCCATTTTCTCTCAAAAACAAAATATCATAGGAAAAAGACTTAGACCTTAATGCAAGAGAAAAACTTGAGGAATCTTACTTGATTTTTATATTGTTTTTAGGCATCAAGCCAGCAAGACTTTCTTCCCTAGGGTTGCCTTCCCTGTGGACTTTCCATGGTCACATCTGGAAAAATGCAGGTGGGCACTTGGCCAGGTCAAAGCCGACTCTGTCAGAAGAGAAAAGGAAAATACACATCTATTAGCTATCAACCTCTATTTCTGACTCCTTTAGTGTAAAATTGTGCTTGACAAGAAGCTTCTGCTATAGAAAACTTTTGCTTGAGTTTTTTTGATAGACTCTTCCAAGTAAGGACTCTGTGCAGCAAAACATGCAATGCTTTCATCTCGCACAAACAGTTTTCTAGGAAATTGAGTCTGGTTACATTAGTTTTAAGAAACCAGTAAAAAAAAAAGGCACAAGGTTGTATCAAATGAGAGCTTTTCTGAGAATGAAATTGCAACAAAAGAACCTATTTTTCATGAGTTTCAAATTTCACAGCATATTTCATAGTTGTTGTACAAGCTGGGGTAATATCTGCTGTGATTTATAGAGGAGCGGCGCTGTAAGAGCCTCCCTTCTAATTATAACTGGTTATGAGGTACATCACTCATATCAGCCTGAATTTTACTTCCATCTCCAACATGAGCTTTTTTCCCCCCTGTTTATTGTCACAAACTGGCCACAGAAATGCTGATAAAGACATTACAGAAAATGTTATTAACTTAATCCCTTCCCAGCTGAGGCTCCTTCTTTTAACACAAACTTAATTCGAGGCTTTGTTTAGGCATTGCAATGTGTCAGGCAGCAAACATTATCTCTCTCATGGAAAGTTGTGCAGTGAAAGTCTTTCCTGTTCCATGGGCTCCATTAGGCAGAACTGACTTTCACAGAATGTGCAAAAGAACCTATAAATCCAGTGATTCCCTCCACTTCTACAGGCAGTGTGTGCAAGGGCTTCACACATAGAGTAGATGTTTCATTTGAATGCAAAACATGCTAAAATTAGTACTGAGAAGCACTTAGGCTTTAAAAACAAGCCATTATTCTAAGAAGAAAAATGCCTGACATATCTTTTGGCTGATTTCAAATTCATATATATTTTAAATGATCTACAGAGCCTAAGCTGTGCATTTTCTACAACAGAATGATAACCATTCCCATTCCCCTCCATCTAATCCATGGATGGTCTTGATTTATTAGCCAGTCATGCACAGTGCACTGCCCCTCCTGAAATTCATGCTGTAATTTTAATTTTTGTTGTTGCTGCTGCTGCTATCTGGATGCAGGGCTTGCCATGAAGATAGCATGGGCTTACCCTGTAAGCATAATTGATGCTATTGAAGATAATGATTTAGGATATCATCCATCTCCAGTACAGCTTGCCATTACGTGACTTGTTCTTGCAGGTATCTGATTTGTATCATAGACGAGCTGGCTTGATTGCTGTTTTGCCACAGAGTAATAGTTCCCTGGTTCCCACTGACATGCTGAGTCTCCCTTGATCACTCAGGTGATCAGTCAACACACCAGTTAATTATGGGTGAAGGGGTGTCTGAAGCCCAAAGATCAAAAGACACACACAAGGTCTTCTCCAAGTCATTATTCACCTTCTTAAGCATCAGGCAGTCAGTTCAGATTCCTGCCTCCTGCACTGTCCTTAAATAAAGTGATATAACAGTAGGAAACCTGAATTAGAGCCTCTATAAGACACAGAACGAAACATTCGATTTCTCCAAAAGAAGAGGGAAAAAAATCCACATGGGCAAGACTGCCTTCATGGGGGAAGTCAGGGGTACTCTCATTTAGTTATCATTAAAAAAAAAAAATCATTTAAGTAAATGGTGGTAGGTGTTTAGAGGTAGAAAACCCAAGAGTTTGCCAAAAGGTTCTCATCAGCGTCCCCTGTAAAATTTCTCATGTTTTTTGAACTGGTATTTCAAGGAGATGATCTCAGATATTGTCATCATCTTTACATCCATGCACAAAGAATAGAACTATTGGCAGAAGTTAGGAGCTACTGGACAAAATCATTAGAAGCCCTCCTAAAATGTAAAGGAAAAGCAGTTCTCAAAACTTTTTTTCTCCATTTCAACCACCCTCAAAATTCAAATGCATGCATTAATATTTCCAGAAGGTAATTATAATTCTGGTCCTGGATCACCTCTGTGAGATTCACCCCATGTTCTGCATTTCTGTGGGGCATGGGCACCACAGCACTGCAGTCTCCCTCCTGTTTTATGACCCTGAGAGCCAAATCAACTTGTTGGACAAGTCTGCTGAGCAGATGAGAGCTACAGCAGCAAAGAGCCTGTGGTGTTGTGCTGCAGCCACAGCACTATTTGTGTGGGTAGAAAGAACAATCTCCCCCACAGTAATTACCTGGACTCAGCTGGGTACCAGCTCAACACCTGCACCACTGAGCTACACCTGTACTTGTTCACCAAGACTGGTTTGTTCACCTCTGTGGTTTTCATGTTACTCTATTAAAGGGAAGGCAACTGAGCAGTACACTTCAAAAGGTTTATTTCTTAAAATAATATCATGATTCCTCCACAAATCACCCTGCCCTTGTTTTTGAGGCAAAAGGAACTGAATTGCTGAGTTGCAGGTTTGAAGAGATAACTTTGTGAAGTCAAACACTCCAAGGGCTCCAGTGCAAGTGTAACTCAGTGCACACAATTCCACATATGATTTATCCCATATGCAAATAAATGCTATGGATGCACAGCCCACTTGCACGTATCTGCACATGCCAAAGGGATTTACACATGTTAATACTTGGAAAGCAAAGTGAGAATGTATATAAAATGGCATGCACAAAGTGCACCCATCCATGTGCAGATCCCTCTGGAAGCAGCACTACTTGGATGTGTTTCTAAGCAGAAAAACAGTTAAAAATTGATATGTCACCCTCTCCCCAGAACCTAATGACTACAGTCTGTTAATTACACTGCTGGAACTTCCAGCAAATAAATTGTGGACCTGATCTATTATTTATAACACCAACAGAAACTGCAAATAATGTTTTAAAGTCTCACATATGCAGAGTAGTAGCAGAAGCCAACTATGCCATGTTGTCCCTGTCCTGTCACTTCCTCAAGCAGGTATCATATATTGTGACAAAGCTGCTATAATAACCTTTTCTAAATTTTGCTTTCTTCAGATGGAGAGAAAGCAGTGGGAGAATGTAAAGACTCACATAAAGGAAAAGAACACTTAAAAACTGTTTAAAATATCATGTACAATTAGTCCCAGAGTGGCTCTGCAGTTTTGTAGGCCATATCTTGCCATTGCTTTGAGCCAAGATTCCCACAGCCTGGGATTCACTCATTGCTTTTGAATGCCCAACAAATAGGTGTATGGCAGGAGCTGCTGAGGAGTCACCTTAGCACAGCTATGCCTTGAATCTAGGCTTTAATTGTGGCATCTCTTCTCTCAGTGTGAAATCCATATGCATTTTCCAAATTCCCATGCTTTTTAAGGCACTTGAAACACTGGTACAAATGTAGAGAGGGGCTGATGTGCTCTGCCTTGCACAGAGCCCTGAACCACAGCCCCATTTCCCACCACCTCCTGTTCTCTACAAGCATTACCTGGCACTCCCACTGCTGTGGTTTCTCCAATGGAACAATTCAGCCTTGAAGCAAATAACTGATATTTTTTTTTCCCCAACAGCTGGCCCAGCAAACAATGCAAGGTTTGAAAGTCAGGTTGTATCCCATCTTCCCTGGCTTCCTCAAACCAGTAACAACATCTCCCCAGAGCAAATGGCAACTGTCTGCTGTAAACTGGAGCAGAATTGCCACCTTCTGCTGTGTAACAGGAACAAGAGCTTTGCACTAATTATTATTACTGTGAGACCTGGGCATTAGTTAGCTGGCCTCGTTATACAACTCTAGCCAGCCCACTTATCCACCAGAAAGCAAATAACCACTCAGGCTGAAGTTTATGAAACTTCTGGGATTCACAAATGTGTTTCATGGATTTCTGGCAGTTGTCTGAATGTTCACAAATAATGTGATGCCAGTAATCACAGCAAGTCAAAGCTTGACACTTCTATTCATAAATCAGGAGATGTTTTATTTTTACTGCTTGAACATTTCTGTTCCCAAGCACGATTGGATTTGAACCATCAAGCTGGAGGTGAAAGGACCTTTATTTAATGTATTTGTTTAGGTTTATATAAAATATAAAAAAGTGTCTATGCAGAACTCTAGCCACCTTTACCATATATTAAAAAAACCAGGCCAACTCACACAGACAAAAATAAACTTAGTAACTTTCAAAAGGAAAAAAAAAGGCACAAAAAAAGCCTCTTGGGCAGAGACCTCAAATCTTTCTATATGAACCAAAAACTTTTTCAGACACTGTTTCTCTCATCTCCAGAGCCTGGGACATGAGGAGATGTGTCCCTCAGGTCAGCAGAATTGGGACTCTCCCAGGCCAGGGTGGAAAGAGCATTCAGTCATGCTGCTGCTGAGCAGATCTAGCCAGTATTCTTTCCTTTAAACCAAGAGGACTTCAGCCAAAATGCCTCTGTGGCTTGCAGCTGCAGCAGTATCACTAGGGAGACAGAGCAATCTATTAAGCAAAGAGGTTCCAAGATCCAAGACTTGATGCCAAGAATCTATTTTAGCCTCCCCCACAAGCCTGCAGACACAGGGCAGGTCCTGCAGCACCAGTGGTGACTGCTGGGGGTGGAAACACCCCCTCACCACCCCATGGGCTCAGAGAGCATCCACCCTGCCCAGTGCTGCCTCCTCACGCTGCACCTGCCCCCCAGCCACCCTTGGCACAGGGATTTCTCCCACTCATCCATTGTGAAGTAGTTTCATCCAACCTGTTCCTCCTTCCAAGGTCAGAAAATAATAAAATTATCACTCAAAGAGTAGAATGTGGAGGAGAAAACCAACCTATTGACTTTGAAGCCTAAATTAAAACAAATCCATTAGGATTTTTACCACAAGGCCAGGTCTCTGCAGACCAGGTTGTGTCTGGTCTTGTGTTGGTCCTTTCTGCTGCTGGCATCAGCCAAGATCACCATCCACTGTCCCACTCAGCATCCTCTTTGCTTTCAGTCTCCTTCTGGAGTGGGGACAGGTATGTGTGGGAAGGCAGGGACAGGGGAGTGAGACAAATCTTTGTAAAATTGGCTTTTCTCCTCATGTAGTCAGAATCTGCAAATCTTTCAGTGACAGCTTGGTCTCTTCAGAGACAGTCCCACTTCTCCTACAGAAACATCCCTTCCAGAGTAAACACAAAGTGACAGAGGATGAGCTCTTTACTCTTCTGAATGCTGCAGAAAGGGAGTGCCCAAAAGGTTGCAAACAGTTGTCACCCTGACATGCTGTAGGTGATACCTTTCAAACCCTCTATGCAAAACAAAAACACCACATCCATGTTTTTTCACTCAAAGCTGGCAACTTTTGGAAAGGTTTCTGTTCAACACATTGAGCTGAGGTTTCTCTTGGACAGGAATTGCCAGCAGGAGACAGGTTGAAGAACACCAACAAGCCTGTCCCTTCCACCCATCCTGCCTCTCAGCAAGAGCTGCATCCCATCAGTAGCTGCCTGGGGAGAGGGGAGGCTGCATGCAGGAAAAAGAACTCCATCCCTGAGGCTCTGCCCTAGCCAGAGTAGATTTGGATAAGGATCAGGGTCAGGAGCCCGTGCAACAAGGCATGCAGAGCACAAACTTCCTCCCCTCCAAGCATCAAAAAAGCCACCTGACCGGATTTTCTCCTGGACAACTCAGCATTTGAATGGGCCAGCTAATCAAAAGCACCTCCCAACTGCAATGACATCCTGCTGCCTCCTGACACTTGCCACTTCCATAACACCATTTACAGCTCCACTGTTGTAACAGGAAGCCCTGAGGAGGAACTGGCTCCTACAACATGTTGCCATCACATTTTAGCCAAGACTCAATGTAGATGGAAATCTCTCTACAAAATACAGTGGAGATCTATTAAATGCATAATTTCCCTGGCACCAAAATGTTATTCTTTTAGCAGGTCTGCTTCTTCCCTGGGATTCTGATGAAGTGTGCTCTGCTGTATTATGAAATACACTATTTTGGGTGTGATACACAGAAAACATCTTTGTTTAACACAGCTTATCTTTTATTATGTCACTTTTCTATTGGATTTCCTTTCTGAGCACTGGAAACACATTCTTGTGACAGTTACACTCCTTTACTGGGAGGCTTTGCTGTGTGACCTGCAGTGCCACAGGCAGGACCAGATCCTCCCCAAAAGCAGAGGCTGGGCAGCTTGATACAACAGAAAGGAATATGGAGCAAATAAAGAACCAGGAAAAGAATACAACACTCCTACCCAAGTGGGCTACAGAGGCGTTTTCCAGCCTGAAACACAGATCTGTAAAAACCAAAAAACCAAAGCAAACAAAAACAACAAAACCCCTAAACTGCTATTTCCTGTATGATGCTCATTATTCCCTTTCTACACACTTACCAGAGTTATCATGAGAGCTCAAGAAATCCGGGAATACAACCAGCACATCCATTTTGCTAGGAAGAGGCAATGTGGTAACAAAGCACAAACCAACCCTGCCAATCTGGAGTACGTCCCTCTCACAACTGTCACTCTTGTAATTTCTTCCAGATCCTTCAGAAACTGCAAAGAGGAACACGTGGTAAATAAAACTGCTTGGAGGAGAAGGATTCATTTTTGTGCTTCATTGTGACCTTCTGCAAACACCTGGCAGGATGAAATGCCACGAGGTGCTTGCTCTGGTAGCTCCCCACTGCTGCTCTCAGTGTGGTGAGCTGGCTCAGCAGAGCTCTACCAAGAGCTGGGTGGTACAGAGAGACTTCTCTCTCTTGGCAGGAGTGAACTGTCAGAGCAGCTCAGCCCCTTTGCACAACCTGCCCTGTGGCTGCCTTCACTGGAACAGGCAATGTGCCCAATCCCCAACCCTTTATGCATCCTTGTTTCCATCAGCAGTGCTCCCTGAGCAGCTCAGCATCTGGGCACGTCCCCACTGGAGCTGGGCTGCACACCAAGCTCAGCCCAGCTCTGCTTGGACTCCACAAAGCACGTGTTCATCTCCCTCAGTGCTCTGCAGGAGCTGCAGGTGGGTACCAAGCACTCCCAGGTGGGGTGTGCTCCTCCCAGAGCCCACTGCTGGGGCCTCCTCTGAGGCCAAACCACACCACAGAAATGCCTCTGCTGCTTCACTGAATTTCTCAGCAGCTCCTGTACTCCCACAGAAATTCCACTTCTCAACCAGAGGGCTTCAAATTAATATTTCCCATATCCCAGAATGATGCTGCAATTCCCTGGCTGCCTGCTCTTCACCTCTCCTCCTGTCAAAGCCTTGCTGTTTTCAAAGGAAGTGTTCAAGTTTCATTGATGAATGGGCAGTGGAATCACCATGATCTTCTTTCATCTCATGATGATGATGCACACTCAGGGATTCCTGCTACTGCCCTATTTTCTGTAAATAATGTAATGTGAAAGATGGGAGCCATTCTTAAGAAAGATGGTGCCACAACTTATGTACCTTTCTGCTTTGAGCAAAGACAGGTTACCTTGAACTTCTTTGGCAACAAAGGAAGTTCCAAAAGGAAGGATGGACTACAGCTCCTTTTAGGTCAGCCTAGGAAAGTCAGAACTTTTTTTCCTGGATTTTTCCTCCAAGTCCTTTGTACTGAAATTGAGGAACCTGAGTTCCTGATTGAGGTCCCATCCCATCCCAAACCCTGGATGAAGTTAGGGATTGTTGTGGCAGAGCATTGTTCACCCTTGACACTTCTGATATCTGCTTGTGTTTTCCGAGCCTAGTGGCTTAAGCCAGTCATGTGTTTTCCCCATGTGGATATTCAGGAGGGAACCAGCATCTGACAAGCACATTCACCCAGTCCAGAGGCCAAACCAACACTCTGATAGTACTAAGATTGGGTTCAAACCCGAAGTCAGAGCCCAAATTCATTCAACAGTGGGTGAATTTTTGACTTACCTGCATACCTCACTCCCTCCTAAGCAAAGCACAGAGGAGATCACACTTTCAGGATTGCTTTATGGAAAGGTTTCATTAAAGGTAATTCAGGTGTTTCTGGTGAAGACCAGGCAAGCAGCTGAGGCAGGTGTGTTACAAGCTTCCTTCCCACACCCCTGAGCACAAGGGACTTCCCTTGTCCCATGCTGGATTTCAGATTCATTAAAGCCAGGCAGGAAGAGATGGCTCATATGCACACAGTGCTCTTCCTGCTGATCAATAAGCTTCCTTCCTGCCTGATAACTGAACCACTCATAATATTAACAGTGTTATTTAAGACCTGTAGAAACTCTGATTCAAACAAACCAGAAATATCTTGACCTAAATACTAGGAACAAAACAATATTGAGTAAACTTTGGAATTGCCCGTTCATCTATTATTGCACTTGATATTTTATTGAGGAATTGGAGCAAAGCTATTTTACCTCAAATGTTCTTACACCAGTGTACTTATTCAGAGAGAAAAAATCTTTTGGACACTTTCCCCCTCTCAATTTAGATTAAAAAGGGTGCATTTTAGAGTCCATTAATAAGGGACACGAACTGCCCTTTCAACAACTGCAGATAGCAAATACTATTATATCAGAAAACATACATGAGGCTCAGCTCTATGTCCTTCTGAGGGTAAAAGGAGCATGAAGAAAGAAAGACCACAAAGATTATTTCCACCAGGTAACAAGTGCACAGGCTCAGGAAAGTGACCTGCACTGTAAGAGATGGTCACTGATGCAGAATGGTTCAATAAATGTTTTCAGAAGCACCATGAGGCTGTTGCTTCTTTGGGCTTTAAGTAATGCTGGGCACATTTTGCAGCACCTGTGCAAATCAAGGCCTTGCTTTCCTCAGGGTCTGCACCAAAATTCACAGTTTCCACAAGAAGGCACACCTGCACAGCTTGTCTAACATATCCACCTGCAAAGCTCAGGATGACTTGGGCACCCAACCTTCTGTCCAGAGCTGGAGCCTCACTGGGCCTCACCATCTAATCTAGCTTATTTCTAATTATTCCCCCTATCCATGCAAATTTTGATGCTTACCTGTACATGTTTCAGTAGATGGAGCATTTTAAGTGTTTACCTACCTGGAAGACAGTCTGCCTAAAAGGAAGCAAAGGAAAAGAAGGACTTTCAGAAAAGATCAAATACATCATAAGCTTGGCAGACACTGTAGCCCTGAAACAGCAGTTTGAAACTTGCACCATAACAAATCTTCTCCTATACATTATCTCACAGGAAACAACACATGATAAATTCTTAGCACAATGTGATTCCCCTCCTTCCTCCTCCTCCCCACTTCAGAAAGATTTAACATCTAATTCAGCTTTTGACGAGCTGCTTCATCACTGCGGGAATGCTGTTGATCTCTGTCGGAACCCTGCGGCCTTGGACAGAACAAACTGAAAGGGGAAAAAAAAAAATTTTGGCGGTCTGTAATGATAAATAAATACATTACAGGATACAACTCTGGGGAATGGAGGCTGACACTGACTGAGCACCATGACCTCCACACAACTGCCAAGTCTCCACCGCTTAACAAAAGTCAACTTTTGTTTGTCTTCTCCCCCCTCAATGACAATTTCTTAAAGAGCAAATGCGGGATGGAAAAAGGAAAAAAAAAAAAACCAACAAAAAAAAAATCCCAATAAAAGATAGAGAGCTCCAAACCATCTTCATCTGCTGCCCAGAGGCACTTTGGCTTTGACACAACAATATTTTATTTCTTTGGTCTCCTGGAAATTGGGGGAAACCAGTCCATGCTGCATCAGCAGCAGCAGGACAAGGAAGCCGTGCCACAGGGAATGCTCAAATCCCTTTAAAAATTTTTTTGCATTAGGATATGCCTGCCTTCAGGCTAGTTCTTGGCTCCAATTTGATTTTCTGTCTACTTAAGTCCCACTCACAAAATCAAATATGTATTTCAGCTGTTGGGTCTTCACATTGATGGCAACAATAATTAAGTAGAGAGGAAGCAATTGGTTATCCCATCAGATAAGCCACCTCCTCATCCCTGGGAGCCTCACCCACTCATGTCAACCTGTTTCCTAGACTCTCCTTTTCCATATCTCTCCAATCTCTTTCCCATTTCTCTCCAATCATGCAGAAAGGTGATACCTGCTGCCACCTCTCCTCATTTTGCAGATGCACAAAGCGATAAATAAAGTGTCACAACAAAGTCAGTCAAGTCAAAAGCCAGGTACAGACTGCAACATTAACTCTCACGTCTGCAGGGTACTTACCACAAGGTATTATTCCATTAACTCCATGTGCTTTATGGGAACCACACAGGACTCAGCCTGAACACAAGTTCATGGTCAAGCCTTGAAGACCCATCAGCATTTTACAGCAAAGGACAGCACAAAAGCCTCTCACTAACCCTGCCAGAGCTCACTGCAGCCCAGGAAGAGGAGAGCCTCCCCAGCCCGTGCTGATCAGCCCCACTGGCTCACTGAGCAATCCATCCCAGCACAAAGCTGATGCAGCTACCCCACTCCTGCAGCCCACACCAGCACTACTTCCCACAGCTTCACTGCACTCTGCAGGCTCCAGCTCACCCCGGGCTGTCTCAGGGACACAAGGCACAGCTTGTTCCAAGAGTTTCTCCTGCTGCCCTCACTCCCCTAAGAGATGTCTCCTGCCAGCTCACTCCATCTCCCTGCTGCCGACACCGGGCTCTATCTTCACTGCTCTGGGCTTGCAGATCATTTAACTCAGCTACTCACCAAAGCACCTATTCAATCCACTCTGCTCACAGTTGCTACTATTAAAATACTTCATATTTTCAAATGTCCTGTGACTACTTATGCTTCATAATGTCCTTCCTATTTCCCCCGTCGCCTGTCCTTTGTATACACAGCAAAGTGGATAAGGGAGAGATGATTACACTCACCCAAACAGTGGAAGACTCATGATTCAAGCCCTTTATCTTTTGTCTCTGGTTGACATTTTTAATTTCTCAATCTATCTTGTTTCAGTCTCCTTAGGTTTAGAGGATTTGAATGGTTCACTTTCAGCTGAGGGTAGGATCTTTCTAACATGTCTTCTGATATTTGAATACTCTCCTGAACATTTTCCATTGCTGTGAAATTCCATCTGAGAGTAACTAGAGAAAAGTAGTTTTCTTCAGCTTCATCAATTCCCTAAGACTGGTCTGCTGGGGAATAGTTCTTTCACATTAATTATACCTTTGGTTGTCCTTGTAGTTGTTTTCTGCAAGTGTAAATTGAGGGCATTACAGTTTCTGTTAGCAAAGGGCTGCTTGATGCACTGCTGCACTTACACGACAGATTTCCATAAAATCAGGCAGGAGATCTAAGTGGTGCACAAGCATTCTCCAAACCACCACTGAGCTCATGCCTTGACCTGCCCATCAGAACAAATTGACATTTTCTAGGAGAGAGGGGATAAGGAGAAAAAAAGATCAGAAATAAGTATGAAATCCATTTTCAAAGCTGTACATCCCAAACTTTTCACTTGAGTCAAATACACGAAAAACCAAAAAGCAGGACAAAACAGAAACCAACCCAAATGCAGAGAAGCTCTGACTCTGATGCAGGTACAACAGAAACATGGGCCCCCCTGCCTCAGTCAACAGTTTTGAAAGTGAATTCCTCCCTTCAGAAACCAAAGAAGCCTTTGCTGGACTCCACAGCTCATCCACCACGGGCAGCAGCAGCTGAGGGATCTACTGTGACCTGTGCCTGTAGCTGAGGGGAAATGCAAAGCTTCTGCAGAAGTCAAAGTGGGTGGAAATCAGCTGTGGACATCTGGGTGGACATCATCTGCCAGTGCAGTCCCCTCTGCTGGCCTGGTCCTCCCTTGCTGCTGCAGATCTACGTGTGCATGCTCTGCCTGTGTGTTTACACAAAAAGGCTGATAAGGAGTACTTGTCTGTCAGCAGTATCTGAAGCCCACGGCTCCTCGAGAGCGTTTGGGTTTACTTGGCGGGTCATGCTGACTCCTTGTGAGCCATTTATCATGACAAAAAACTCCAAAGATTGGCACCACGCCAGTGTCTTCCCTTCTCTTCCTTCCCCCCACCCCTTTCTCCCCTCCTGGGTATTGATGCTACATCAAAACAAACCTCCAGTTCACATAGCAACAGAACATTTTTATATAACTCCTGCATGGGAACGCTGCACAAACCATTGGACAATCCCTTGCAAGCACGTTAGGTAATTCCAGGATATTTTGCTGGTTTTTGTCAAAAACACCCCTGACTAAATGAACTATAAAAAGGGAAGAGGATATTTTGCACATGGGCCAGATTTGAAACACAACTTGGCACCAAAGACATCAGGGGATTAGGGCACCTATTGGTTCCATGTTCTAAATGTTGCCATTTTCTATCTCACTTGGAATCAAACTGGGGAGTCCAAAGCATTTAAGCCAGTTTGTGCATAATGTAATTGAAAGCAAAGCAATGCTGAAGGGATCTGCTGAGTCAGGGCTTTAATAAAACAAAGACTGAAATTTAGATTTTGGTGGACACTGAAAACTCCCATTGCTATCCAAAGCAGGGATATCTGTACAGACTGTGTACTTACACAGCTATAAAACAGCCAGGTCATCTTCACTTCTCTCATCCTGTCACAAAAGGTTAATATTTTCAATCAGGACATAATAAATATGCTACTTTAAATCTTTTCACAGCATGCCCACCTCATCTTCACTTCGGGTTAATCCCATCTTTCAGGTGTTCCACCACTTTGCTGCGAAGATCACAAAGGGGAGAAAATTGAATCTGAGAATTTTTGCTTCTTTCCCCTGATCTCTAACTAGAACAGGACACCAAGGCAGGCAAATCAGGACCTACAGCAACATTAGAGCAACTATTTACTCATTTGTATATCTTACCTGTGTGCACTGAGCTCAGCTTATCACAAGATCTTGGATTAAGGACAGAGCTTTCCTCCAAGCCCTACTGATTGCAATCACTCAAGTTTTTTTACTTGCTCTACCAGCATCCCAGGATTTCCTGGGAATTTCAGCAAGGTACTTGCAGTTCCCATGCTTTAGGACACTGCTGGTGACTTTGACTTCTCCTGCTCTTTTCTTCTAGTGTAGTACAGCCTTTTGATCTTTTTAATTCTGTCTTAAGTCGCTGGAAACATTTTGTGGTGAGTAGGTGGCATGGGAAATATATTCTCTGGACCTATCCAGACTAAACATCTACAGCCTGATTGCTTCAGTTGTGGTGTAATGCACCGGTCCAGTGCTCCTGCACCATTTGGAAAAGATAATAGTTAAGGTGTATCTATCTATCTAGGTTATTATACAGTGCACATCATTAAAGGATAATTCATGCAACAGCTAGAATACAGGTAATATATGACAAAAATTATGGACTAACTTTTGTAGCTCTAGAGAAACTCTTCTATGCACCATTTTCTTGACTGCAATGATAGAAGTTGAAGGATGAAGGATGTCTTAATTAAGACATTCTGTCCTCCATTATCTCTTAATTCCTTTGGATCATTCCCATCTTCACTGTGCCCCTTCTCCTCTCTGCATCAGGGAAGATGAGCAGGTCACTCGTGCAGCAGCCCAGAGGTTCTCCCCTCACATAAAGCCCATACACAACATGCTGGGCTGTCATGCACAAAATTCTTTAGACATGTGTCTCCCAGCCTCAAACTGGCTCAAAAAATATCTGAAAGCCTCCAGAAACACTCATGACTTCATGTGGGCTTCAGCTTTTTTGAGTCCTTACACTAATGCCTTTCAGGTTCAGCAAAGCAGAGCCTACAGGATTGTTAGGAACTGTCAATGGGCTGCAGTGGCTCTGTAATCCTGCACTGGCTGGCAAAATGTCACACCCCATTGTCACTTCATCAGCTGGCAGCCTGGGACAACTGCAACAACGCAGGTACCTCTGTGCTCAAGGTTGCTCACACTGATGAAGAGCCCAGGAGAGCACCCAAGGCAGCTGCCCACCCTCAGGATCAACGCTAGAGTCCTCAACATGCTGTGTAATCTTTGGTTTTCAAGAGAGAATTTTCCCCAGCAACTTGCTCAGTAGTAAACTCATCAACTGCTTTGTCAAATTTGTCTCCACATGTGTCTTGTCTCAAGCTTTCAAGAAATTCCTGTGCTTTTGTTTCTGGGAACAAACTTGGGAAGCCTTTTGGGGAACACTTGACTCCTTGCTTTATAGAGATCAAGCACAACACAGCCAGCATATCTAAAAGGCTGACATCATCTATTTTAGGTACATAACACAAGGACCTATGCAGAGAGAAATATCCAGGAGGAAATTCCAGGCCCTAAAACAGGTTCTGTGAATCAGCATGAGCAGCTCTCTAAAATGTAAAAATAAGGGAAACAAAATGTATGCAGCCAACTTGGTGAAGCTCCATTGGCAACCAATTATGCCCCGAGCCTTATTTTCAGAAGTGTGTGCATGTAATGGTGTGTGCAAAAATGAACAATCAATAGTGTCCTTCATTTATATGACTTGCCATGATTGCATCCTGCAGCCATGGTAACTGTGCCCCCACCTGAGGGGCTGCAGGAACAGATATGCAGATTTGCTGGTGGGTTCCCATCCCAGCTGCTGAGAACACCTCATTTTAAGAAACCTCAAACCCCAAAGTCATGCTTGACAGAAGAGCCTCCATAGCAGCAAAGGGGTTTGTGTATGTTACATGGATATAAATGCACACATGAGGGTATTTACATACATAAATACATATTTACATACATATTTACATTGTAAACAAAACAATGGGATTGACTTCTTCTGTTACATTAGTGGGGACAGGAAGGAAGAAGCATCAGCTGCATACTTTGCACATGCTGCTGCTGCTGCTCACAGGGTCAGTGAGGACTCCTGTGCCCCTGCTCCCCACTGCTGATCTATGAGCAGCTCCTCCCTGGGACAAAGGGGGGACTCCAGATGTGCTCCAGACCAGGGGACAAGCAAGGCAGTGCCTGACTTCACTGGGGAACTCGGGGAGTGCTGGCAAGGCCAAACAAGCAGGTGCACAACCCTTCTACAAAGCATGAGCATCCATCAGTGCTCTGCTCCCATCAAATGAGGCTGAAAGAGACTTTCAGCAATTAAAGAAACCTCTCACTTCATCTTATGTTAAAGCAAGTACAAAAACCAAGCAGAGATCAGATGTTTGCATCTGTCTTTTTCTAGAAAAAGTCCTGCTCACATCCCCAACAAGGAGGAAAGGTTGTCCAGTCACAGCCAGTGCAGTTTTTGGAATCCCAAATCTATAGCGAGAGAAACCCAAAGGTATGACAGGGAGGTGAAATTGCCAAGTGATGCAGACAAAGCTGAGATGACCTTTTCTTTTCCTTTTCCTC
This sequence comes from Buphagus erythrorhynchus, assembly GCA_013400855.1. Classification (NCBI taxonomy): domain Eukaryota; kingdom Metazoa; phylum Chordata; class Aves; order Passeriformes; family Sturnidae; genus Buphagus; species Buphagus erythrorhynchus. The sequence continues at coordinate 69,080 of VZTT01075742.1, forward strand.
TGAACAGGCCAGGAAAAAAGTAAGAAGGAACAAATTAAATATTTATTGAGTCTACAAATGCTCCATTTCTCCATGCAATGGAAACCCTTTATATCATAGTCAGTGAAGAGAGGAGAGAAAATCCTGCAGGGCTATTTCAAGCCACAGCATCTCTGCTCTGGTGTCAAAGGTTTTGAGGAGGAGCCTGCACACTGGGGGAGTCCAAAGAGAGAGACAGGCACTGGGTGGGTGTCAGGAGCATCAGAAGTGGTGAAAATGGATTGGAAATCGCTGCTACCTCCCTCACAGTATAGATTTTGCAGTCTGCTCTGCCCCAGGGCTTCTGTCCTGTGCCCTGCAAACACACACGCTTGGCTGGCCTTGACACTGCCCAGGTCACTCAGCTCCTCCTGGGTTCTGTTTATTGCCTGGTATTTTTGAGAACAGTGAATGACATCTTTTGTGAAAGAAGTCCTAACAAGGAAAACAAAGCTTGTTTATCCAGTTTAACCACTGGATAAAGCCTAAACACGTTGGATAAAGCATTCTACATCCTTTACATTCATTACCAATTAATTATTGAAAGGGTATCTATTGAGTGTTTTTAATATGCATAAAAGTAAAGACAATTCCAGTTGCCATGCAACTGGCTGAGGATCATGTAAACATAAATGAAGTACTTTCATTTTCATGAATAATCTTATGTATTTGGAGAGAAGGGCTCAGCAGAGCCACCACAGACCCCAGCAGAGGAGCAGCATTGAGGTGCAGGGGAATTAACCACTTGGTATCAGTGAGCTTCCCTTTTAGGTATTAATTTGACCATCAGTGTAGCAAAAAAGACCAGAACCTTGTATCCACAGACTAAGGTACAATTGCTTGGGCCCTGGAATTGCATCCTGAGAGATTGACATGGAATATTTATATACGATGCAATCAAGACAGGTCTTATCGACAATCAGCCATAGCTCAGCATGCAGCTTGATAAGACTTGTAATTATACAGATGAAAAAAGAAATGACAAAAGATGTATGTGATGACTCCAGCTGATCTCTACTGCTTCACACAGACACCATCAATCTCTGCTTAGTTTGGTTTAAAGTACAGATGGGTCCACTAAGCGCCAGTGATTCCAGTACATATCCAGAATAATATTGCACACTTTCTCTCTCCAGAAATTTGGTAAAGATGAACTTTAGAAAAAACAAAAATCTTTATGAATTCAGGCAAAATGTAGGTATAATTGTTGTCAATAAGAAAATTGTAAATAAAAAGGTTTTTTTTAATATAAAATACAAACAAACAATACATTTTTATTTCCAGAAAAACTACATTTAAAGTTGACAAAAAATTATTTTACTTTCTCTTTGCATTATTCTTTCACTTTCCCTTAGAACAAACTTTACTTTTTGGCATGGTTACAATGAAAAAAAAAAAATCAAAAATAATTATTTGCCAACTGCATAGACTGAACAACCTAAAACCAGCAGAAATATCTCCCACATTTAGAAGCAGCAAGTAAACACATAGTTGCAATTCTCTTCCATTTCTTTCTCCAAAACCCTTTCTCCTGTAGTCTAAACAATCTGATTTAGTCCTTAGTAAGCCCAAGTTCTGCTTTTAAAGCTAATTTACAAAGTCCTGAGGTTGTTGATTTTCCCTGCTCTACTCTTGCAAAGGCTGCAGGGTACCTTATTTCCATGAAGACCTGCATCCTTCAGGTGATGTAAATGTTATCCTCTTCACCTGTTTCACAAAATTTTTTCTTCCACCTCTCTTTTCCATTTGCTGCTGACAGACCTGACAGGGAACAGACTCTCTTGGGCTGTAATTTAAATTACAGGAGTGAGAACCTGAACCACATTTGTGTAAGTGATTGATAGATTTAGCTGATATATATATTTTTTTCTTAGGGTTTTGTTTGTTGCTGGGTTGTTTTTTTTTTTGCCTGCATACAGTTTATTAGAGTAGGCAGTATGGTCTTAAACACAGCTAATATCACTCCTTAATACACTCAAAGGAAATGTTTGGCATTTAACTTTATAATAAAAGGTATCAATTAGGAACTGTCAATGTTTTCAGTAGTGATATCTAATTACTGTAACTTGCTATAGGCTATCTTGTTAAATTCTAGTTGAATGACTAAGTATTCCTGACAAGTTTAATGCATTATTAAAGGTGTAATTACTTGGTTATTGCTCATGTAATTCTGAGTTAATTACATGACATCTAAATTCATCATTTTTATGTTTATTGAACTTTGGTAAATTCACTTTTAGCTATTGCTTGGTATTTACACGATGACTCTCTTCCACTCATTTTGGACTTAAATGAGATTGGAGCTGCATTTTCCCAGTTCAGCAGGAGAAACCAGGAAAGGGAAAGGATCTACAATCACAAGTCTGGTTTTCTTATCAGTTTTTCATTTTCCTATGCTTTCCTTGCCTGCTGCCATTTAACCACGTTGTGATTTGCTCAGTTTCCAACAGAAGAAAATGAGACTACAGTTTTTCCATGGTGTGAAATGCTGATCCTACTGAAATCAGTGGCAAAGCTCTCACATGGAATAGTGACAGGAGTTTACCTTTGTGAACCTTTGTTCTGGGGGCAGAGAATGACCACCCCAAGGGCACTGTGATACAGGATTTCCTTGGAGTTGGCATCAGCAGTCAGATGCCAAAGGGGTGTCTCCAAGAGTCAGTCATTGCAATTTAATACTCACAGCACTCAGGAGAAATATATAAATATATAAATATATAATGCATTAGAAATTCCCTTCTACTGTTATGCTTCCTGCCTGTATGATGCCTTATTTCCCACCCTGGATTTGCCAACACAGCCTCTTGTTTGTACCTCAGCCCTTTGCTCACAGGGCTCACTGTGCTGACCCACAGCAGGTGGAAAACTAAGTGCTGTCCATGCCACAGCTACCAAACAAAAACCTTGACAAGCTCAAGTGCCATCATTATACAGTCTGTGAATCTGAGGTTATAAATCTTGCTGCATTCCCATTTGGAAGAAAGATCTTCAATTAAGCAGAAATTGATTTTCTAATGATTTTTTTTCCCCTGCTCATGATTGGTAGATCATTTGTTCCAACCCAACAACATAGAGACAGAGCAATTATACATGTATTGTAGCTGACAGCAGGACTGATTTTAAGTCAGTGAATTGAATTTAGCCCTTTGATTTTTTGGCAAGAAATGCATCTTGCAACAATTACAAATCAAAAAATATTATCCTAGCTAACCTTTGCAACTCCCAAGCCAGTCAGAAAGCAAGCAGGAAATGCAATGGGGCTTGGGAAGTTGTTTCTGATCTTATGGAATCCCTCACTACTCTGCAGTGTGAGTAACACTGAAGTCAGTGCAAGTTCCAATTAAATAAATTACTTAAGTAGTTTGTGATGACTGAGGCATAAGTGGAGGTTTGAATAAGTTATTTGGCAGATCAGATGCCACATTACCATTGTTGATAATGATACTTAGGAAATTAAGGACCCACAATCAAAGTTTTCAAAGCATATCTGAATTTTAGTGTTGATGGAAAAGACTCAAAATGGATCAATTCAAAGCCCACTATGCTTACTTGGAGTTTTTCCATTAATTTCAAACCTTTCTACACCAAAATTTAACGCATAATCCTCCTATAAAATAATACTTTCTGTGCACAGAGAACAATCAGAATAGGATTAAAATCCCATTAGATGTGAATTAAGCTAATAATTTAAACCCTACTCTGTAATGATACATTGACAGGCACTGGTTTACCTTCTAAACTCTCTAGATGTAGTTCTCATCCTACTAATTTTGTTAATAAGTCATAATTAAAAGTGAGATCCTTCCATCTACAAGACAACACAGAATGCAATGATCCATGTTGTGTTAGCAATTAGTGGAGCTCACCTTGACTCACCATCCCTGGAGAGATTCAGAAGTGCTGTGGGTGTGGTGGCACCTGGGGCCATGGTGCAGTGGTGACTTGGCAGTGCTGGGTTGGACTTGGTGACCTCAAAGGTCTTTTCCAATCTGAACGATTCTATGATTTCATGACACAGCTGTGACAAGGAGGATACAACCACAGGACTAAAAGACAAACTGCTCCAGGAGAAGTTAAAATGTCACTGTCAAAGCAACAGACAGTAGACTCAGAAAAATTGAGAATGCAAAGAAGCTCAGAGGCAGCACTATTTGTCAAAAAGACAAGAGTCAGTAGCTCACTAGCAATTTAATCCTTGTTGTAAATTTGTGGGCATCCCAGACTTGAGCAAAACCACTGGAGCACAGACCAATGCTGAGCCAACCTAGTCCACAATCACAGTCGTTTCAAAGCTGGACCATGGTGTATCTCCAGTTTAATCTTTTTCATCTGCAGATGTCATTGGCCAGGAGAATCTAAACCTTGCTAGAATGAGTCAGTAAAAGTAGGTGCCACATTTCCTTGAGGCAATCAAAGTAAATCCCATTTTCTATCAGTCTAAAAGGAAAGTTTGGAGATTTTCAGCTTGCATTTCCTAGTATGCTAATTTCATCTTTGCCCACATATTATTCTGCTTGATCTGACCTGAATCTGACTTATTGCATTTCCCAAACTACTTTTCACTCAGCGGTTAATTAAAAGATTTGGTCCCTGACACAGTGCTTACAGCCCTTATTGGCACCCATTAGCCCAGCTAGACTAATTCTCCTGAAAAGCAAACCTCCTTATATTCCCAGGGTCAAAAGTTCACAGACAATTCCCTAAATCTTTAACATTCACTATTAGTTCATTATTTGAACATACTCTGCTGTAAGAGGCTGTATTCAAATGTAGGCATAAAAAGTCATTCAAAAAAAGACAGTTTCTCACACAAATTCATCATTTGCCAGTTCACTCCATCTCTGTCTGTACAACAATAGGATTGTACAGTGCAAGAAATATAAACCTTTAAGAACTTTCCTTTGAGTACTTTTTTGCCTAATATACAACCAACAAAGAAAGTGCATGTTCAATTTACACTAAGCAATTAGCACATGTATTGTGCCTCAAAATTACCCCAGCAGTTTGTTTTCCTGAGCATGGCAGTGTCTTTCAGGTACATACAGGACTAAAATCCATGTGTGGACACCAATATGCATTGAAAGCAGCAGCACCTGTGTTCTGATAGTCCCACTGAAATTAAGGGAGTCAAAATTCCAGAGCAGATCTCAGCTGAGGCTATAAATAAACACACACATTTTCACACACACACTCACCACATTCTCTCACACAGATATATGTGCACGCTTATAGACACATTGAAATTCATCCTATTTTAGAGATTAAAGAAAAACCAGAAAACTGAGATTTGGATCTAGGTGGTGGAGCCCCCAAAGCCCTGAACCTCTGAGAAATCTGGCTCCAGGACTTTGGTTCGAGCCCATCTTTGCTGTACTGAGATGAAGCTAGAAACAAAGTCACTTGGGCAGGTGTGTGGGAAGGGAAAAAGGCAAAGTTTAATTATTAAAACTATGTGGCTGTGCAAGCATCCTACTTAAGTTAAGAGGAGTTGTCATTAAACTCAACCTTTCCCCCTTGAACCTGGTGTCTGGAATAGCTCAGACACCAATGATGACCTTATGTATTTCTTTTAATTATTCTGAAGTAACCTCCTCCAGCTCACTACAAGCCCTCAGCTACTTCAAGCAAAGACATTCTAATGATTTCGATTAAATCTTGGCCTCTCCCCAGCAGAGCACAAATTAAAAGCATTACTAGGAGAATACAAGCTTCAGCGCTTGGAAGTGTTATATAAAGAGTGGGGAAAGCTGCCAAGAGCTTGTTGTCATTTCATACAGAGTGGGGGATGATTAACCCCTTGGTGGCTTTTCATACCTTGCCAGGATCACACATCTCACTCCTGGGGGGTTTGCTCCTCGTGACTGTCCCCCACATTACACTTTACACCCTTTTCAGCTTGGATAATGCATTCTTCCAATGAAGCACTGTCACATTTAGCCTCTGAAATGTACTGTTACACTGACAGAATTTGGAGAAAAGAGCTCTAGCTGGGCTCTACAAATCCCATTCCAGAGGTCCTCTACCATTACCAGTCCACTACTGCACTTCTACAAAATATTATCATGGGTAAACCATGATGCATGCCTGAAATAAATGCAGAAAAATCTTAAGTAAAACAATTGTCTCAAAGTAACTATGAAGAACGAGAGCTAGGCAAGTTTGGTTTAGATCCTGGTGTCATTATAGGCAACAGACTTATTATATGTTTAGCCTCTCCCCACTTTCTTTCCCATTTTCTATATTGTTAAAATGCAAATAATGAATCTAAATGATTGAAAAGTACTATCAGATATTTCGATTAAAAAAATTAAAAGATAGATGCAAGACCAAACTGCTCCTAGAAAGGAATAATTGTCACATCAGTAAAAGCTGCTTTACCCAGGTTCCTATATGCAAAAACAACATAAGCCTACAAATTCTGAATCTTCTCCTTCACACATGGCCACCAGCACTCAGGCAAATGAAAAAAAGCTAAGAAATAATAACCATCCATCCATCCATCCATCCATGCATCCATCCATCCATCCATCCACTTTGCACAGCACTATTTGAGTACCTGGATGCCAGGTAGCATCCTGCTGTTCTGCCCTCTGAGATGCTAAACCCCCCCAATATTCAGACATGCCACAGGCTCTCCTGGGCAATGCAAATCAGAGGGTCACAATGAGTTTCCAGTAAAAACATAGTGGGAGAAAAGATCACTATGTTCAAGCTCTTGGTCCAATATTAAACAATCAGAGAGCTAAAGCAGACCAGCAAAACCTTATAGGATTATGTTAGAGAATATATTTTGAAAGGTGGGTGAGATGAGACTGCTCTGGAAGGTGACGTGGGGGAGCTGACACAGCCTTGCAGTGTCTCATGCTCCAGATTTATACAAACGAAATCAAGGAAGCACTAAACCAGCAGGGGATTATTATCTCTACAGATAACTACAGACAGTTTCATTTTAAAAACAATCAGCGTCATCATCACTGTATTTTCCATTTATTGAAACACAGGAATGTGATGGAATATCCAGCTCCTTCCAGAAGTCAGAGCAACATCCTCCCTAAAGAAAAATTTCCATAAAAAGAATAAAAAGAATCAACTCATTCATTTGTTCTTTTTTTTTTTCTGAAATGCTATGCTAAGCCTGTGCTTGCCCCTTGCCTGCATCTTGACAGCCCCAGTCCTCATTGGTATTTCTATTTCTACCCAACAGTAGAATACAGTAGAATACACTGGCTGCATCTTGGTGTGGTCCAGAGGAGGCCATGAAGATGCTCCAAGGGCTGGAATGCCTGGAATGCCACATCTATGGAGACAGAGAGTTAGGGATGTTCATCCTGGAGAAGAGAAGGCTTCAGGGAGCCTTAGAGCACTTTCCAGTGCCTAAAAGGGCTTTGAGAGAGCTGGAGAGGGACTTTGGACAAGGGGCTGGAGTGACAGGACAAGGGAGAACAGCTTAAAACTGGCAGTTTTTATTGAGACTAGATATTTAAAAAGGAATCCCTCCCTGTGAGGGTGGGCAGGGCTGGCACAGGGTGCCCAGAGCAGCTGTGGCTGCCCCTGGATCCCTGGCAGTGCCCAAGGCCAGGCTGGACAGGGCTTGGAGCAGCCTGGGACAGTGGAAGGTGTCCCTGCCATGGCAGGGGGTTGGAAAAAGACAAACTCTAAGGTCCCTTCCAAACCGAATCAGTCTATGATTCCATGATCTTAATTTCAAGGATAAAGATGTAATTGCCCAGATCACACAATTTAACCGTCCAGTAATGCTACAATACCAGATTTCACTCAGCTAAGATAAGAGGTGTAAATATTTCTTTGCACAGGATCTTTCCTTCGCTACCAAAGAGCTTCTCCAGTGTCCCTCCTCTCTCTTACTTTATCAACCATTTGTTATTTGGCATTGAAAAGAGACAGGAAAATCTGAAATTCAAAACATTACTCTAGTTTTGTAGTGAAAACATGCAGATTGTCAACTTTTTAGATGAACGTGCTTCATATTTTTCAGCTGTCACTACTTTAAAATTGTTTTTAAAAGTTCCACTATCTCTCAATAGAAGCTCTGAAGCCACTTCAGAAAACAGAAGCACACAGTTGAAGGCAACAAGAGGAGAGGGCAAAAAGATTATTAACCATGTGTAATAATCACAGCACAGAAATTTATGCTTAAATATGTCTCCTTTTTGTTTGATCCCTCATTTTTATCCTCCTGTTGTAATGCACCAATGCTGTTCCGCTGAGCAATTCAGGATGAATATTCCTTAATATAATAAGAAATCCCCAATCAATTAGCATGTCAAATCAGGAAATAATTCCCTACACTACATCAAAAAGACCCACTCCTACCTATTGTCAGTCAGTGGATTGAAATAAAGAGATAGCTGCACACAAAGCAAGCTGTCATGTCAAAGAATACATCCTTCACTCATCCAAGATATAAACACATTAAAACGTGGCAGGAGAAAAAGAGTCAGCTGAACCTGTTTAATGGAACTGGCTAATTGGATAAATTACACTTTGGTAATGATGATAATCATCGAGGAGACATCCTGTCCCACAGTTCTGCTGTTCAGAACTCTGCTTGCTACTTCCCTTTCTCACTGGATTCCCTGTGCTAGAAAATGCAGTGTAAAACTCCTACAGGACCCAGCTCTGCTTGACTGAAGGTTTCATGCACAGCCCTGTATGCAACCCAAGGTTCTGGAGTTGTAAGGAACTCACTAATTTGGGATTGCAGTCACAGTAAGCAAACACAGTTCTCAAAACCAGGTTCTGACACATGATGGGAAACTGAAAAATTACTTGCTCTGAATACACATCACTTTTCATGCACACAGAATTCCTTCTATGAATTCATATTGCTGGAGAACATGTAGGCTGGAATAAATAATATTAACCACCCTGCCATTAGCATATGGCAGGCACACACTTTGAGAAAACTTTGACACTAAGTAAACATTTAATAATTAGTGTAACTATCATTAATAGAATTGATATATACATTTAATAATCAGTGTAATTATCCATTTATGAAATTGAAATATTTGGTTCTAAAATAACATTTTTAATAAAGCAATTTCACTAAATAATCTCTCTTCCTGATACAAGCCAAGCAAAAAATTTAACAAATACATGATACAAACTGTATCTCTTTCACCGTTGTGCTAATTCACACTCATTAACACTGCACAGAAATCAGTGCAGCATGAATGGAGTTGACTTCCAACTCAGACAAGATTCTTGAGCCCAAAGTGTGAAGAGCAAGAACGTTTGGAGTTATGAATCTCTCCATGTCACACTCCATTCCCCAGGGTGCAGTCAGCTCAGGTAACACCCACCTTCCCCTGCCCAGCATCCCCCTTGCCCCTGCACTGCTGCACTGCCAGGCCAAGTTTAAAATAACAAAATTCCATGTATTTATTTGCTTTTTACTACAGAACTCCAAGCAGAACAGCCACCAAGGGAAGCATAAAATGAAACTGCAGCTTAGGGTCTGGAGGCAAGGAAAAATGCTGACCAGGTTGGAAATGAAGAGATTCCACTGGCTTTCTGCTCCTATTCTTCATGCCCCAACCATCCTAAATGACTCTCAATCACAGCCTCATTCAGAACCAGACATCTCCAAATTGTACACGGAGTAAAGCATTATGAGGAACAATGTGAATCCTGTTATAGGTCATTGGATTTTTTGTGATTATTAAGATAAACTCTGAGAGACAAAAGCATTCTGCAGAAAAGAGAAAGGCCATGTGATAATTGATTTAAGATGAAAATTGATCAAGTAGTTTTTACAAGGCATATAAAGATGGTATTTTCAAAGAGTAATAAAAATTAAAAATATTCATTTCTTATATCCCCTTAAGACACATGAGGAGTAGTGAGCCAAGATCTCCTTATCAGATGGTTGGCACCATCCAACAGAAGCAGGCTTCATTTGCAATTTGATTTGTACAGCAAGGGGTTGGAATGAAGGCCAGGGAATTTCTGAACTACTACATTATATGCATCCAGCCTGGAATTCCATTTATCACAATGTATTTTGTGGTCTAATGTATCTTTTAGTCCCACAATATTTGACTAAAAAGTGAATGGTTGTAATGATGTTTGTTGCTATTACTTGATAATAGTAAAGGGGAAGCTGGTTCATTGGTTAATTCAGCCAATTTTATTTTTCCTGTTATTTTGGAAATGTGTAGAAGCTCATGCTTGGCAAGTTTCATCGTCTGGCAGTTCTGCAAGATGCAATCTTTTAAAATCAGGACTTGGGAGCACAGAAGTAATGTTTAAAGGGACCTATGTTATTATGCTCCTGAGGATTCCTCAAGATGCAACCAACATCTTGCCTTTCCTCTTCCAGCCTCAAAAGCACCTTACACCAGTGTGTAAGAGTGGATAACCAAGATTAATAATTACACATGACACTGTGGTGTAAGGAGACCAATATCCATGAAAAAGCAGTTGAACAAACAAAGCCCACGTTAAAAACATTATGGCATTCTAAAGTAAAGAGATTTGTTTTCCTTTCCATTCTTATTCACAAGTGATTTGCTATTGCAGTGTCCAAGCAGCACCACTGAGAATAAACTGTCAGAGCAAACTTGTTCCTTCCTTCCTTTGGCCAGAGGAGACTTTGCTCCTTTTCCAGCCACACATCAGCTGCAGGCTAAAGTGAAGCCTGTACTTGTTTTCTCATTTATTCTCCAAAAAGCATCCCTCAAGTGACTCTTTTTTTGTTCTTGTGTATTTTTTTCCCATCTTCAAAAAGGTGAAACAAGTTAGTGATCAGGCAAGTCATACTTTGAAATGCCTAGAGGTGGAAGGAGGAAATAAGCAAGGGAGGAGTAGGAAAAGGATTAAACTCCACAAAATAAACCCTTCTAAGAGGTTTGGGATTTCACTTCCATTGAAAGGGTTGTGCACATGTAAGAAATTCCTGGGACGATTTTCCTTTAGGTTCCCAGTGGACAAGTAATACTCCAAGCAAAGACAGGCTTCCTTACTGATATCCTCAGCCTCTCTCCCATCCCTCCTGACAGGAGGTGTTTGCAGGGTGCTTGAGAGAAACATAAACACTAATCCAAAAAAACAGTTGGGGAGTGGGAATGGAAAATTCCTAAATTCTTAGCCATGCAACATGCAGTGTATCAACAGCTTTTGAAAACATCAACAAGCCATGCAACTCCCAGCACTTTGCAAAACAAATGTACTCAGATATTAAGGCCACAGAGGTGACTTTGTCAACCAGCAGAAAACATGACAACAGCAAAGCAGGGAATGTGGGGGAAAGCTGTTTGGAATTTTTATTATTGTCAACTATGGAGATGAAAACACAGACAGAACTCGGCATCTACTCCCACAGGAAAATCACATTCAGCCTGGAAGTCTACTTGAAAAGAAAAACAACAAATAACAGAAAATGAGTAGGAATAAACAAAGGCTTTTGAGCCAACTTCTCCATTCCCTATTTGGTGCTAGTCTGCGAGGAGGAAAGAAAAAGTGAAGTTTAAGGCATCTTTTCACCTTCTGTGCTCACCACCAGATCAGCTAAGAACAATTTAGCAACCTGAGCTAATCCTACCCATGTGTGGTTTAACCCAGACCCCAAAAAGGGAGGTCCCACTTCCCTGTAACTTGTGAGGTGACCTGAATGAACTGCAGAACCCCTTCAATCAGCACTTCAGGGAGCAAAACCAGTATGAAAATAAGCTTAATAAAATATTTTCCTGCCTGAATTACCTCCACTCAGGATTCCAGTGGAGGAAGTGGGAGCTTCCCAAAGGAAGGGCAGGACAGGGGATGGAGAGGGGCTGTTCCTGTGGGTGCCAGCAAGCTGCTGTGCCTCCAGGGTTGCAGTGCCATGGGTGCCCTATTCCCTGTGACAATGACACTTCCTGGGGATGCCAGGGGTCAGTGTACCCCTGCCATGCCCCTGGAGATACTCATCATCACACAGCAATACACACACACTGTTCAAACACCAGCCTGGTTAACAGCTGGTTTATGATGCCAAAACTGTCACAAAATACTGCAGGTGTAATTTGAGGGTTGATTCTGGAACCAGCACCACCACTGCCCACACTTATCTTCCCTCCCACCCACAGTTATTAGTGCAAATATTTCTAAGAAATCTCTATGAAATGATCCCACATATAAATAAACTTCATAAAGTGAAAAGAGGTAAGTGGAATGTGGATTTTAGACATGATCATCTCAAAGATCTAACTCAGGGATCCACCAATGACTGCCAGCTCAACCAGGGTGAGGAAAGAGAATTATCAAGATGTCAGTGAGAATGAAGCCCATGGGGGACACAACCTCCTTAAACCATCTTCTCTACAAGCACCAGAACAGCTACTCTGGAGCAGTTTAAGATGGGTTTTTTACACCTCCCAAAACCTTTCAGTGTCCATGCCATTAAGAGTACTTGTAAGATAATCTTCTCCTAAACCCCATTTTCCTCAGTGCTTAAACTGCAGGTCAGCCCAGGAACAAAACCAAGTGGAAACTCTTTGCACACATATTGTTTTAAAGTGGTGGGGAGAAACCTAAAAGGAATTTCAGTTCTTTGGGACTAATAATGTTCAAAGGCAAGAGCAGCTTTTTGTATCAGGCTTCCATCTGGGCTGTACCCAGGATTCCCATCTTGAAATCAATGAACCTTGCAACGTTTTATCTTATAGCCCTCAAAGGCAGTAGCACGTTGAGTATAATCCATTTTTTAAAAGTACAAAACAAAGGAATATATTTTCCATATGTTTGTCACATGTTTCATTCAAGTCCCATTGCCAACTCTTAGCACAGCTGATGTGCAGTGGATTTGTAGGGCCTGACCTTGAAAGAGTTTAGTCTTAGCTGTGCATTTCTGTTTAATTTGTGCACAGCCACTGCAATTGTTTGTAAGCACTGAGCAACTGTGCCTGAAAACATCTAGTAAGTATGTAAGTGAAATCCCATCACATAGGATATGCTGTACAACACAGCTATGAAAGTTTGTTAGTTCTTTTTTAGTCTTTTAATAGAACATATGCCCACTGAGTGAGGACTACAGAAACTACCTACAGGGAAAGCAAGACAACATTACAGATACACATGCTACTTGTGTAAGCAGCAACGTGGGTTTTATCACTGCAGGGTTTGAACTTTCTCCAATTAAACAGTTCCTTCCTTCTCCAAATATAAAAGAAATAAATCTTATTAGTTTACATGGATTTATATTGTGTGTGGAAACAAGTTCATGCTTTCACTTTTAGATTACTGAATTTCATTAAATTGTCTTCTGACTACAAGCATTTTTTCTAAAACCAAAGCTTGGTGTTTTTTACATAAATTATTTATCTGATGAATTACAGCATATTCAAACAAAAAGTAGAATGCTGTTCCATACTTTTTTTCATTTTTCTTTAACAAAATTCAACAATTTTTTTTTTCTTCAGCCTAAGAAGAGGAATTGAAATTCATCTTAGGTAAAAGGCAAAGCAGAGACACTTTCCACTTGGTTTTCAAAGTTACCTTCCCAATAAGAACCAGCCTTGGTGTGAATGCCAGTTCTAATGTGTCTCTACTGCACAAACAGAACAAAACAACCCCCAGCCACCAGGAACCCATGTACAGAATTCTTATTCTCAATCTGTAAAAAACAGAGCAGAACCAGTAGAGAAATTCAACTACACTCTTCTGAGTAAGGAATAGAGCAGATTAATCCATTGCAATCTCCTCTGCACCAGGCTCAGCACTCAATTCTGCTTCTGCCACCAATGCTGCTGCAAGGTCTCCAGCAAGTCACATCAGCTGCCATTTTCCCAAACCTATTCCAGTTTGGGGTTTGATTTTCTGTTTAGATTGGAGGTTTTCCAAGTCAGGAAGTGGGTGTTGTGACAAATCTGTTTACCACTACCAAGGGACAGCTCTCCACTATGGTTCCAGTTGTTGGGACAAGGATGGCACCACACAGGCATCCCACTGCCTTCTTACCTGGTTACAGAGAGGCCAGACCCCTTTCTACCTTTTCAAATAATTAACATGTGATAAGTGGGCACAGACCAAACCTTTTAATGATCCTGAATATGGTTTAATGTTCCTAAAAGGCTCATGGAGATCTGAAAATGCAAAATTATCTTGGGCAGCCAAAGAAGCAAGTCACTGGGCTTTTCTCCATCTAAGAGTGATGGGAAGCAGGAAATAAGTTTCTGATCATACACACTCATGTATCTTCAGAACGAGGGACATTTCAGTTTGGGTGACTTTGGGGAAAAATTACCTCTTATGGCAAAAAAAATTAACCCCAAGCCCCCTTGTTCAGCCCAAGGCTGCTCACTCACACACAGCTGAGCTGCTTGCTCAGCCTGCCTGGGGTTAAAAGCAGTCATGCAGCAAACTCCTGACTGGAGTGGGTCTTTTCAAGAGTGTGTCCCTTCACTACAGCCAAAAACAAATGTCCTCCCACAATTCTGAAGACTCTTTCCATTCACATCAACTTTCCTGTTACTTACTCCGTGTTCTTATTTTGGGTATGAATTCCCTACCTAATAGAGCAGTGTGCAGCTCCTAACCTCACTAAAATTCTCTTACTGTGAAAATGGATATTCTCTTACTGGTGAAAATTTGGATTCTGCTCCAATCAAACCAGAATATTCCATGAGCCAGGGAAGGATGAGTTGTTTCAGGCCCTGCTCCAAAGGGTTAAGAACTTTAAAGGCCCTACAGGCAACTGCTGCTGAAGCACATCCTGTCTCTACTGATGCACTTCTGGTATGGTACCTGACAATAACACAGCTCCCTCATTAATCAGGTGTTTCTCTTTCATTTGCATATGCTTCAAGCTGCTCTGAATGCCAGTGTCAGTACTACAACTGCAAACACAATCCTCCACTACACCTCTGCACCCAATTTTTGCAACAAATCCTCATTATCCAGCACGAAGGTGGACACTCTACCTTGTACTACAAGATCCCTGTGCAAGTTATTAATGATTAAAAGCAATTTCCTACCTTTATGTTCACATCTCCATTGCCCATGCACTTTGAAAAACAGAATCTAATACAAATGACATGGCTTTCAAAAGTTTCTGCTTTACCCCTGGGCAAAAAACAATAAACACCTTGATGGAGCTTTTATCAATCAATTTTCATTTAGTTTCTTTCTATTAAAAAGTCTTAAGATGCTATACTGAACACAGGGAGCAACAGCAATGTACTTCAAGGTAAAACAACAGTATTACTCAAAACAATGTGAATGGTTTGTTCTGCAATTTGTGGAGGTAGATCCCATTGATCAACTTTATTGCAAAGCACAGCCTATCATGGGATTAATTTGTTTTTTCAAATATAAAGCAGAGGACATTACTCTGACTTGAAAGGATTTTATTTTGTATTAAATTGGTGAAGTAGCAAATACTATTTGATATACATTTACCAAGTAAGAGCAGCTATACATATTGGGCAGCACACAATGTCACAAAATTATGGCTTAATTTCCTGAGGGAGTAGCTATGAAGGTGCAGATGTCCTACTCCTAATAAAATTCTAATAATTATATAAATAGTCAATGAAAATCAAAATCTGGTTCCTGAATTAATTTAAAAGCTTGACCCAGTCTGAGCCAGTGGTGTAAATCCAGAGAAGTTCCTATGAAGTTCCTCTGGTTTTACATCAATCTGTTTGAAATCAGAAACTTGGCCCAAAATGCTAAAAAGCACAGAACAGCTGCCTATTGATGTCTGCATAGATTTGAAAGCTTGATGCAACAGCATTAGCATATTGATTCTTTCCCCCCTAGGAATTTGCGAGGAAAAGAAATAAAAATTCAGTGTTTGATCCCAAATCTGAACAAAATTCAGAGCTTGCTTACAGTTTGGTACAGAAAAACAAAGCAAGGGAGATAAGAATGTACAGATTTCAGCTCATAGCAGGCAGTTACAAATGGGCTGCACTGACCACAAAGAAGACAAGAGACTCTTTTAAGTTAAAAGAAGAAAAGAAACATGGGTTGAAAATTATTTTCTTAGAGTGAAACATCTTGCAATGAAATGACTGAATACTGAGGAATCCAATTACTATTGTGGGGAAAGAAGCTTTTACAAATGGGCTGTTTAAACACAAAAGCAATCTTATTAAAAATTTCTTCATCAAACCTAAGGTCTCATTGGAATTACAGATCACTTAGGCACCAGTGTGACAGGCATCTAATATGGGGTTGACCCAACTTCTATTCAAACAAACTGAAAAAGTCCCACTAATCTCAAGAAGCAGGGCCTGAAACAACCAAATATGGTTAAAAAAATAAAAATCAAAAAAGTCTGGATTTACAATTAATCCAGCTGCTGGTGTTGGAAATCCATTGATTGTAACTGAGGATGAATTCCAAACTGGAGCAATTAAAGGGAAACCAGTTTGCCTATTTCCCTTTATTTGAGTAAAAGCAGGTTCTTTTCTATTCAAACTCCAGAGATCTTTCAAAATTAACTAGCATATTCACCTGGTCACTCAAAATCTTGGCCATACTTTGGGCTCATCATCCAGAACTGAGGGAGCTGAATTCCCATGTCCCAGAACTGGCAGTGGGGTAATTAATTCTAAGATTCTGCACTGAAAATTATGCCATGATGCAAGAACAATTTGGAATCCTAATATTTTTCCTTCACAGCACTTCCAAGGATCAGAATTTTAGACTTCACTCTAGGGAAAATTACACAGACAAAAATTTGGGGACTAGAATCTGCTGCTGAATTTATTTTTTTTTTTTTTTTAATAGAGGATGAAGTGAAAGGATTGCATGACATAAAACTTTATCTCTGCTTCTATGAGCCCAGATAAATCAGTTCCACAAATCTATGAGCCAGTATCACTTGCCAGCCACAAATATCAGCCCCCAAGATGGAAGTTTTCATCCTGCCTCTCCTCTCTGCTCTGTCCCTGGTCAGGGGTCCCTCCTAATCCTTTTCTCTCCATGGGCATTCACCATCCCCAGCCATAACCTGCTGCAACTCTCCTGCCTTATTTTCCATCCCATGCTCATGCTTTACCTAAAACACCATAAACAGAAGCCCCCTGTGCTGAGGACTGAAAATGGAGAGAACAAACAAATAATCTGCTTCCCCAAGAGATCACACCCTCATAGCCACCTTTTGCATCTCAACATATATTAAACTGTCTATACAAGATTTCAATTTCTTGTAGTTTTTTTTGCTGTAGCCATTTACTCTTCCATCCCTCCTTTATCACCTCAGTAAATTGCTGATAATTGTTTATTTATTTGAATAAAAATTACAACACATAAAAACACTCAGCATCATGTCCTTAAAACCAAACCAGCCTGGCCTGTACCTGAGTAAGCACGAAACTGGTACCATGTAATAACCACAACCATGAAGTTTCAAAGCTTTCTCTCATCACATACCCTGGCTCTGTGCTGGGAAGAACACTTAAACTCAATCAGTGCCCATGGGAAGTGGACCAGCAGTTATTTGCTGACGTGAACTGAGTGATTAAAAATATTTTCCTGCTCAGTATTTAAATCTTGGCTACTTCTTAAGTCTACCCAGTACATGGAGTGCCAGCTCTGAGCATGATCCACTGTTTCCAGGCATGGCTCTGCAGTATTCCCTGAGCTCTGCAACTCAACCAGCTCATTCTGGGAGCCCTTTATGTGCAGATAGAGGCTGTGGTGAGGAATTCTGTGAGGTTCAAGAGCAGGTTAAGCTGTGTATGTGGACACAGCAGAGTGAAATCCTCATCTTAGGTTGGGAAGTGAAGCATTTCCTCAATAAATGTAATAAATAACAGTGACAGCAACTGTGTGCCAGCTCCTCATTCTGGTACTGACACAGGTGTGGAACTGTGCTTGCACCTGAGTTCTCTGTGAACTAGTTAATATTTCCACTGGACTTTTCATAAAAATAAAATCAAATCATCAGACAACCCTTCTAGCATAACTGCACTTTCCAGCACAGCTTCCAAAGCTGGAAACATGGGTCAACACTGGAATATATTTCACATGGCACCTAACCAGTGTGGAAACAAATGCCAAGCATGATCTAGTGTCATCCAGATTAGCTCCTGCTGGTGCTTGGATTCAAATTAATGGGTTACCCTCCCAGCAAATGTCACAGGAAAACCTTGCCAGGAAACAGCTTACAAAAAAAAATTAAAAGAAAAAAAAGCCCTATTTCATCTTGAATGAGGTATTCCATTTTACTGAAGGTTCCTTCCCATAGCCTCTGTCTGAGCACAGCTTGGGAAATACTTTTGGGAAATGAGATCAAACAGTATAAACACCAACTTACACATGGAGCCAAAAAGGCACCCGAGAACCCAAGAGTATCAAGAAAAGTCCTGCCCCCTGAGCTTATTTCTGCTCTTTAATATTTCTGATTACTTTCAGATATTGAAAGCTATTACACGCCTTACAGAAAGGACAAAGTTACCACCAACAACCTTCGAAAAACTTTGCCTTTCTCCTTTCTACAGGAGGTTTAAACTCTGACAAACATCTATGATGGGAGGATACTTCACAAAGTGTCTAAAAAATTAAGACAATTTCCTGAAAATCTTACTGAGCAGAGGGAAAGGACTGTCATTTTTTCTCATTGTACCTTAGCTACAAAGTTTCCACTTTCGAACAGACAAAATTTCCATTTTAATTAATTTTGTACACCTTAAGGTAAGTTTCTTCTTTTTGCTCCAAAAGGCTAAACTAGCAGGGAATTGGTCTTTTCCCTACAGTGTTCCTCAGCCAGTTTACCTCCTTGGCCTGGCTTCTCTCTCAGAGATGCCAATGTACACCAAAAATGGGGCAAGGATGGGGATAAGGATGGCAGGACTTTGACTGGAGCTGGGGGTTAGAATATCACACTCATAAGTGGCACCCTGAGCTAACACCCCTTGCTCTCCTACAGCCCAGACCCACCAGCTGGGTTTGAAGTAATTCTGAAGAGCTGATTACCTCAGCACAGCCATTTGTGGACTAGAGCTTTCCAAAGGTGCCACAGCAAGAAGAGATACTTGTCTAGAGTAAATTCATGGACATGATGGAACTCCTGTCTCCACCATAAAATAGGGGAACATAAGTTTATTAAGTTAATTTCTTTTATTGGGAAGCCTGTATGATGACAAGTTCTGGGTTTCCTCTATAGACAGGAAAACTAGAAACTCCCTTTCTCTTTTGAGTGAGATTTCTTGCAAAATGAGATTACAGTAAAAGGAAAATCATTAAATAATGCAGTACTCAATTAAATGGTATGAGCTCTAACAGTAGACCTTGACTACACACATTTGGATTACTTTAATAGAGCTCTGATTGTATGAAATCAAATGAACTGTTAATCAACCATAACAGAATTTTTTTAAACACTTTTTGGTGAAATGCAGAACCTTTCTAGCTACTCTGAGATACTATTTCTCTGAACCAACACCAGGAATTCAAGCAAGTGGGTGCTGTAACCCTTCTGCCAGACTCTCATCAGGAACACCAGGAAAGAAACAAGTTTGGGTCAATGTGATTTCCCTCCCTGTAGTGAAATTCTGTGCTCAATGTTATGAAACAACACCAGTGAAATGCTGCAGACCAGTGAGGCAGTGGTGACCAATGGACATTCTTCAGTAAAATGATTATAACTTCTCTAAGAGACCCCAAAAATTGTGTCCAGAGCTGTCTGCACTAGTCCTTGGTATTCCCGGCTACCCAGCTGCATCAGCATCAGTTCAGAGGCCTGACAGTAACCTTGGGAGGGGCTGAGCTCACCATTTCCTCACTGAGCTGGGAAAAAACGTGTGCACAGCCTTCTGAACAAAAACAGGACACTCCTTCCTGCAAGGTGGAAACATTACATTTATATTTCACTTAATGTAAAATGTAATCTAAAATGAATCTGTTTCAGGAATCAAAATTCCTTGGCTATTCTAGTATTTAGACTGGGGAAAAAATAGTTAAGAAAACAGTTTAATTTTTATCTTTTCTGCTGTTTGTTTACTCCTGTATGCCAGATGGCTTGGACAGTGAAAACAGATCCACGAGATGACACATAATCCTGCAAATATTCGGTGCCTGGACCTCCAATGGAGCTCACTAGAAGTCCCATGCACATGGTGCCTGAATGACTATTTCATTTCTGTTTATAATCAGCTTCACTTTCTCATTCTCACAAATTAACAAAGTATTGCCACATTCAGGCTGCAGATAAAGAATCTACATCCCACACGTAGCCGTTCTATAAATTGTCTCAAATAGGGTCAGAAATCTCTGTTTATGTTATGGGTTCCCACAGCCCACTTTGCCTATCAAATCTCTGGATTTTTTCCTTTTTAATACTTATCAAATTATTTCCAGAAGTGACTTCCTCTTCCTGGTTTATCTGATCTTCTGCTGTGAATTAACAATGATACTGAACCTTTGGTATCACAGTGATTTCCATTGCATAGAATCATTTAGGTTGGTAATGCTTGCTGCTTTTGACTGCTGTCAAATTAGATGGAAAGATGGGAGCAGCACATCCCCCAGGCCTGCCAGACACCCATTTAGCACAAACCAGCACCAGCAAGAAATGAGTCTTCCTCTTCCCCTGACCATGGCCCCTTCCCACCTCCAGGGACCACCTCAGCAGGGCTTTCCTGCCACTCCCAGGGAAGCCACAGCCAGCCACAGCCTCGGTGTGAGCTACTGCTCTGCTCCTGCCTTCCCTCTTCAGCTCCCCCTTGCCAGAGCAGCACCTGGGCAGGTACCTGCTGCACATCCTCCTTAGGGTCTGAGCACCCCACCTGCAGAGAAAGCCCCACCTGCAGCAGAAGCAGCTGAGCTGGAGCAGCATCTCTGACCTGTGAGGTGCTAAGAAACCCAAAGGTGATGACATCCCTGTGCACATGTTCTCCAGCTTCCCCTCCAGATGGGGTGGGGCTCTCCCAGACAAACACCTGCAGCACTTCTCCACTCCCCTGCTCTCCTGGATCTGCCCAAGTAAAGCTTTGAGACTCTTGAGCAGCATTACAAAAAACCTAAACAGTCTGTAAACAAATTCATGCTCCCTCAAAGCACTAGAGGAAAGGGGGATTTTCAAAGGGATAAGGTACAATTAAGCACCCAGAGCTCAGTGGTCTTTTAAACCACAGTGATATTTAATTAATTCTGTCTGTGGCAAATTAACAAATACAAAAGTCTTCCTTGAAGCTGCCTTCCAGGATTTCCCTGTGGGGGAATCTCTTCTGCTTGTCTGCCCACCTGTCATTGGTACTAAACTGATTCCAGAAGTGTCAAACAGTGTCAGGACTAGTGCATGTTCAGTGCTGTATAGGCAGAGGCAGTCCATGGGACATTGCCTTCTTCACTTCCTGAAAAGCATTGAATTATCAGCTGAGGATGTCTGGTAACACCAAAAAGAGAGTGCATATGTATCCATCATACACTCAGATTTCCTTGCAACTACTGTGAAGATCTACAGCTATCAAAAGCAAGAGAAAATAACAGGACAGGAAAAAGAAAAAAAAAAACCAAAAAACCCAACTAGAGGGCAGGAAGAAGATGCTGAGAGTAATTCCATGATATCCTGTAGGTGTAAATCACACTTAATAACAGGTTAAAATGATATGCCAGCAGCATCTATCCAAGTGTATCAATGTCTGATGAAGTCAAGGCAACTAGAGTAAAACAACACCATTTTGTAAGGTAAAACTTTTCCTTTCCATACTTTATCTGCATTTAACCTCCTAGAGGCTTCACCCCAGCACAAGCCCACAGAATTAAATTCATTATTATTCATTATTCAAACACCATCCCTTTGTTTTCTGGAATAGCTTTGTAGCCTGGAGTCAAATGAGCTAAAGTAAAATTATGTGACTTGGCATTGAAAATATATTACCTCAGCTGCCAGAACGGATTTAGCAGAATATGTGTGCAGTTCGTCACTTCTTCCACAACTGCCTTCATGCACACAAAGGGGTATGACAGCCCCTGAGTTATGAGAGGCCATTCGAGGGGCTGTGATGGATTAGATTGTTTCATGCACTGACTTAAGATCTCATTTCCTGCAACATTCACAAGTGCTTTCTCCACGGCTGAATAGAAACCTGTTCTGTCCTATGTATATTGCCTTCCCTTGTTAGCCAGGGAAACTCTGTGTGGGGAATTCACACCAGAAGAGCTCCCACTTGCTCAGGGATTCAGGCACAGTCTCCAAACAGGCTGAGACATTTAAGAAGTGACAAGCGGGTTCTGTCCGTGCTTTTTATTGAGTCCTAATCGATTTACTCTAGAATAAGGGGAGCAGTGAGTTGCTTGCAGTGAGAACAGAGTGGGAAGAAAATTGTAATCACAGCTTTGACAGGTCTCACTTTGCAAATCTTAAACTACAGAACTCCAGCTATTAACAGGGGGACAGTGGGATGAACTCTTCATCTGGGGCTTTCTGCACATTGCTAAACTCTTAGTAGATGCTACAGTCTGACGAGGTGTAAATGTAGTTTTAGGTGCAGCACTACCAAATCAGGAGTGCCCAGACACAATAGTAACTTAGCTGGGGATCTGTATGGCATGGAATCAGAGGGTTGGAATGGTTTGAGTTGGAAAGCTCCTTCAAGATAATCCAGCTCCAGACCGAGCTGTGGGCAGGGACACCATGGCCAGGTTGCCCAGTGTGATGTGGTCTCACTGTGTGGGTCCAAAATCATACAGTCCCTCCTGCAGGCTGGGAAGAAAACAGGGTGGCTCCCACCCCTCAGTCTGGTGAACTTCTGTCCACTTCAGTCTGGTGAACTTGCCAGAGGCAAGAGATCACAGATCTCTCAGAGATCCCTCTGCAGATCACACTGCAGTCTGTACCCTGGGTGATGGGCAGTGCATGACTAGTGCCAGCCAGAGCTGAGCCCCACTGCAGAGAGCCACGTGTGAAACACAGCTAACAACTGCCCTCATCCACCACTGAGATTCATTTCACCCATTAAAGCACTAGCAATTGAAACGGTACTAACCTGAAAAATACTGCCACTAATATTTCTTTAAGTCCTAGAAACTCCCCAGCTACATCAAAATAAATACAGATGGGAAAGTGTAACCACTCAGAAGTTCTTGCATCACACAGTGACAACCAACCAAAGACACAAGCACAGGCTAACACATAATCACAGGCTAATCAGCTGGATTTCCCCCCTGCTCCCTTTGCTTGAGCTATATCATAATAGAATCTATGAACTGCAAGGTACATGGTAATTAATCTTTGAACTACTTGTTAACTTAGAGCGTGAGTGGAATATTAAGTCAAATGTGTCTGCAATCACTGTCTTTAATAAAGGTGTGTGGAAAAACTACTAACAGAATGGAGAAGAAAAATAAAAGACCCAAAACAAAACACAGAGCAGTATCCTCTCCCAGCCTAAATAGGGGGTAAAGGGGGCTAAATAAAGTCAGCAGTAAACATAGTCTCTTGAGAAGTTCTAGGCTTAATTGAACCCAGTGCATTGTTAGCTAGAGGTGCCCTCCAGTAATACAGTTACAAGAAGGCCACCAAAACAGGCTTTGCTCTGGAGAATTCCCTGCCTGCTCACTGCAAACCTGGCACATGAAGGAAGGAATTTTTAAAAAGTGTCTTCTTCCCCCAGCCTCTGAGTTAGCTGAGGAAAGGAGGAAGGGAGAACACAAACACATAGACACTTCTCTCTCCTTCATGCATTTTTTAGTGGAAAGATGGCAACAACAATATTAACAAAAATTAATGCAGGCAGGCATGGGGAAAATATAATACACTGGTAAAGAGATGCTCAGGGAAGCCAGGCTAGTTTTTAAAGAGGAATCTGGAAGGCTGAGCTAAAAGAGACCTTGATAACTATTTTTACGGAACATTAAAAGTTTGAAGACTTTTTTTATTCCTCCCAGTTCTGAGCAATGCTGGAAACCAGAATGCCAAGCTAATGTTTACTACCATCAATATGTCTTTCATATGTTTCTAGTCCATCACTGCACTGTGCATGTGCCACAAGACAGACTCTGAAACATGTTTGTAATTTGCATTAACAAGAGCTCCATTCTATACATATTCAATAGCCCAAAAGATACCACATAATCCAGGCTAATTTTAACCCACCTGTTTCCCACCCTCTCTCTCTGCCTTTCTATCACATTTTTAAAGTGTTTAGCTCAGAGCTCATTGGATTCAATGGAAAGTTTTCTACACAGTTCAATGAAGAGAAGGTCCAACCATAAGACAAAAGTTAATCAGCTTATTTCTAGTTAACATGCACTTAATACTGAACATATGTGCTACAGATTTGCTGAAAAGATAGATTTAAGCATGGGCTTAAAGGCCTCCTCAAACTACAGCCTAAAAAAAAAAAAATTCCTAAAATACTGCACAACTACCAAAATATTCCACTGTTTCAACAGGCTATTTGACACACACTTACTTGCTAATTCTGAAAAAACATTATGAAGCTATTTGGTTTTATACTTAAATGTCCATCAATATACAGTTATGGTACAGAAACATGACAAAAATATGTTATCCAAACACATTTGTGCACATCTTGGCAGGAGAATGTAAAGTTTTGAAGTTGGGACTATCAGATGAAATTTGTGGAACAATCAGATGGGACCTGTTAATGAAATGGCTCATTTATTGGCCACAACCAAAAATCAGACTTGGGTGCACAAATGCAGAAATATTGTGTTTACACACAGCTAGAAGCACAGATCCAATAAGGATTGATGGGGTTGGCTGGCTCTTTTTCCAGTGAGTGTTTCCATGTCTCGATTCTAATTGTTCCCCTTATTTTTCATAGTCCTCTTTCCTTCTACTGAGTCTGACAAAAGTATCCCACCAGTCACCAAATATATGAACATAAGGTGGAGCTTTGCTCTGTGACAGCACTGCTTTGGGCTTTACTCAGGGTGATGACCTGGGGACACTGGGCTGTTACAGGACACACAGTGCAAAGTGCCAATACAAATTGTTTCCTCTGCAAGAGGATAACATTTGGGGGGTTGGGGTTTTTGGTTCTCTTCCTTCAGGGAAATGATGAGCTGAGCTAAAGCCTCCTCATTTTTCAGATGACTTATATATTTTTATATATATATATAGCATGTATTATACAAACTTTGGTATATTGCCATGAATATGTTATTTATATCCTATATTACTATAATTATATTACTATAGTATCTTATTAAATGCAAAGAGATATGCCTAGTTGCAATGTAGTTATTAGATGTTCAATTCCAATTGATTGTCAAGAACATAGTCATTAAGATTAAACATCTGTTTAATAGGTATATCTTATTACATAGTTGTACTTAAGTCCACAGGCAAAATCTGATTTAACATGAGACATAGTTTAAATAAACTAATTATGCGAGCATGATCTAAAACCAAGCTAAACATGGACTTTTGAAAATGACACATGAATTTAATCAAAGCCAGGGCCTCAAAGTGAGCAGAACTTAACCACTGGCCTGACTCATGCATGTGTTTTGATTTCACAGCTGAAACCAGTAAAGCCAGCACCCTCTGGGGGCTTCCTGACTCAACAGTGCCTCCCCCACCCACAGATTACAAAGCAGCAAGTTGTCTCTTTGGTTCGAATTACAGGAAACATCGCTGTGCTTTGTTTGGGAAAGTGCAAGCCATCACCTCTGCAGCAGCCCTGGAGTCTCCAGAGGTTTGGGCTGAAGGCTCACGTTGGCTCAGTCCAGGGGCTTGCCCCAAACACAGACAGGTGTACCCACAGAGCCCTCCCCCTCCAGCAGCCCCACCCAACAGGAGATACAGACCCATCACAGAGCCTGTCCTGTGCCCTTTTACCATCTGTCCAAACTGTCAGCTTAATGCTCCCACCTGAGGGAGGAGATCCTGGTCAAAGAGGGTGGGCAAACCTGGCTTTCTGCAAAGGCATGGCAAGGAAGGTGCAGTCTTGATCAACAAACCAATCCCTGTCCCCACAGCCCAAAACCAAGGTCCTGCAACATAACACACACGAGTTCCTTAGCCAAGTGAGGAAAGCCCAGTTTGGTTTATTTTCTGCTAAATTTAGGATTTAAGGAGAATAAATCACATGTTTAGATCTAAGAAGACTAAAAAGTGTTTCCACAAACTCAAAGCAGGTCTCGGACAAACCTCTCTAATATTTTTTCCTGCTTTATTAACGGCCACACTGTCAGAAGGTTTGACTCTGAGTCTCCAGGGAAATAATCCTACGTGCCTTATTGACAGAGGGAGACTGGCTGAGCCTTTTGATACACCCAGTCCTCAGTTCTTTCAATCCTTGATGATTTTCTCAAGAATTCTATTGCCACAGAAGAAATAGAGCTGGTCAGGAAACCAGATATCAATTATTTAAGTTTCGGAAATTTTTCCATCTGGATTCAGAAATCAGCTTCATGTCATGGAAGTGAAATTCAACTTTAATATTGAAATATGCCATTTCCAGAATGAATTACAATCTCTCAGATGTCCAAAACCTTCCTAGAGGATTACAGCAAGTCAAACAGCCTTGGACTCTACAGCCCAAGCCTGACAAAATTTTTGTTGGCTTCAGCATCTCCTGTCCCTGCCAAGCAAGGGTGAAACAGCATCTCAGTAATTTTGCCATTACCACTGCATGTTGAAAAGTGTCACGTTCATTTTCAAATCTGTCGCAGCCATTTGGCAATTGAAGACCTCCGAGATCCAAAGGCCTGTGAAAACCACAGGGTGCTGCAATAGGTTAAAATTGTGGATATTGTGGCATGGTTTGGGCTGGAAGAGAGCTCAAAAACCAACTCATTCCAACCCCCTGCCATGGCAGGGATACCTTCCACTAGACAAGGTTGCTCTCAACCCCGTCCAACCTGGCCTTGAACACTTCCAGGGATGGAGAATACAGAACCTGCTCTGATTCCTTTCTATCCTTATAATAAAGAATTTCTTCCTAATATCTAATCTAAACATTCCCTCCCTTCTCCTTCAGGCCTTTTCCCCTTTTCCTATCACTACATGCCCTTGGGAAAATTCCCTGTCTCCAGAGGAAGACAGGTGAGGATAAGGGAGCCCAGGAACACCATTCCCCCAGCCCCAGGGCCCTACACCAGGGTGATATTCCCAAATCTGCTTGTTCCTCTTCATCCCACCAGAACTGGCCAGGCTCAGGGATGAAGTGACTATGGGCAACTATTGGGTTGGACCAACTCTTTACTTCAGGCTCACAAACAATTGAAACAAAATTTGATGGAACCTCAGAAAAACAAACTTTCTACCAAAACTTGTTTGTTTCCCATGGGAAGTCCTCAAAATTTAATAGTTTCTATAAAATCTTAATGTGTATCAAGTCAGTGAGTTCTAATGGATGAAACTAAGAGTTTCTGTGAATTTTTTTCCATTTGACTTTAATTTTTTTTTCCCAAAACAGTGTTATCTCTTTCAGGAATGTACATCTAGTACTATAGCAATGCTGAAAACCTCAAAAACAAATGTGGGTGCACCCTCTTGATACAAAGGCCAGAAAAATGTCAAATTTTTGTTCTCATGGTTTTTATTTGCTTAGAGATGGCAGTGCTGGCAACTGATGCTATGGAATGCTACTTCTTTTCCCACATCTCAGTAATTGTTCTAATGATCTCCTTGCAACATATTGGTGGAAATGTCAGGAGATTTCATGACAGATATAAAATTCCTGTGATTGCCAGTAAAGCAGTATAAAGACTCCAAAAAATATCCCACAAATATTTCCCCACATTTTTTAATACAGCCATGTCAGGACTATTTGCAAGCTTTTGTATTTGTTGCATGAATTGGGTGCCCACATCCCATCAGAAGACAGAAGTTTCAAAGGGTTTCCAGAAGTCAATAGATCACATTATATAGCTTTATGAAACAAATACCAAGCTCCCATTTGCCAAAACTGTGCCTTTTAGAGTGTAACATATAATAAACATTGAAAGAAAACATATTATCTGAACTAATAATATAAATAATACCTGTGTCTCCAAAATTGTTTCCAATGTTATCTACTCAAACCATTTAACTCATTAAAGATACCTCTTCTTACTGCATTCTGAGCTGCTACACCAACAGGGTGAGCAGAAATAATGTATAAACATATCCAAACTGCACCCCATGATGCTCCCTCAGCTGTGCAGGGAGGACATCTATGCATTTCTTAGCTGCAAGTGAAATAAGCTATTCATAACAGGTACACTGCAGAGATCAATTCCTAAATTAATGCTTATGTGGCTACATACATATAAAACTACCTCAGGCTCAAGCCTGACATTGTGGGTGAAATCATATCTTTTCTAGCTGGTTTAGGGTTTTGTTCTATTTTGAGTCTCCTCATCAGATACAGTGCCCTGAAATAAAGAGTCAATAATTCTCCTCAGACTGGTTCAGAACTCTTTTTATCTGAGACTCCATCTCTCTACTACCCTTTCTTTTCCCAGGCATCTCTACTCTAAAATAAATTTTAAAAAATAGAAATAAAATCCCCCTCCACATCACAAATCCACTGTTTCCTGCAGTAGAAAAGCCTGTGTTCCCTGTGTCATTCCACTTCAGTGCCAGAAGTGCTGTGCAGTACCTGTTGCACTTCTCTGTAGCAGCTCCAGCTCCAAGGAGCTTTAGGCACAGCTGTAAAAAACAGCCCAGCTCAGTCACTGCATCTTCTGACTGATTCCAGGAGCAAGCAGTGAGTTTTGGCAATGCCTCAGATAAATAAAGATGGGTTATATCCAAGGGTTGAAGTCTAGTAATGAGTTCAAATTGGGTGCTTCTTTCATCACACTCTTTGAAATCTTTCAGAGATGGTAGAACCATGCGAGCTCTCCCCAGGAGTAACTGAAAATTACACTGAAAATAAGTTTAATGTCCAGACAGACATTCAAGAGCAAGATTAACCCGAGTCCTTCAACTGGTTCTACTCAGACAGGGCCTGCCCCTGTGCATCACTGCTAAAGCTAACTGAATTTATATAAATTAATAAGAATCCTAATCTAATATCAGGAAAAATCCAAACCCCCAAACCAGTATGTTTTTTTCCAACATTTCAAAAACATTATTTTACCTTCTTCCCAATATAACTGGAATTAGCAGCAAAGTCCAAATCTGAAAGTGTTTGAAAGCCCATCCCAGTCTTGGGCCATTTCCTACTTGCTTCTTTCATGCTCTGGGCCAATGTCTTTAATATACCAGCACTATTTTCCCAGATTTGAAGTTCCTCTGACCTTCAGAGGAAAGCTTTCCATACCTGCATCTGGATCTGATTGCTGAGAACCTGGCTCACCTCTGTTAAAGATGTACTAAGGTCCTGGATTCACATCCTGCATTCCTCTGCAGCCCAGAGAGCCTGCCATGATTAATGTCCTCTGAATGAAAACCATAAGAACCAAAAATTATTTGCAACTGATTCATTAAAATAGCATTCATCATGATAATTGATTGGTTAATTAATTATGGCCATAATGCAGATGTCATCGGTATTTCCATAGGAATTCTTTGGTAGTTTCCGAATTCATTCATTAAAGCCTGGCTAGTTCACACTGCTACACCTTCTTGTGAGGGAGACTTGCAGAGAAAGCAAATCCAAAGAACTCTGCTCCCTAAAAAACACAGTATCTTCTAGTGTTGGGATAGAATTCCTTCAGCAACACCACCTCAGCCTCTTCTCATGACTAATGCTGGATTCAGGGTGATCCAGCCCTGTACAGCTGAGCAGCACAGGAGCCACAGACTCCTCTTACCCTACACCCACTCTGTCCACACAAATATCACCCACAGAGTATCTCTGGAGACCCAGCTGTTAAGCAGGGTGACAGCACCCACAGCACTGCAGCACACAGGAAGGAATATTACAGAACAGGAAATGTAAGGAAATATTCTTGTGAAAAATACCAAGGGATCTTTCTGGCAATGTGCATCAAACCTTAGCAGGTTTTGGGGCTCTCATTTGAAAGAGGTGTGCACAGCAAAATGCAGTGCTAATTGACACAGGCTTTTCAAGTTTCAAAGTACTTGCTGTCCAGATGTCCATCAGCCTGGCAGACAGAGTCGTTTGTCAGCTATCTGGCATCTCTACCTTTAGTATGGTTATTCTCTAGCATAGATTTAGAAAGCTGCACTCAGCACAGCACAGATTTGATATCTGAACTCACCTGAAAGTGTTACAGCTCAGACAGGCCAAAGGCAAGGAGGAGAGTCCAGCTATGATCTGATATAGCAGATTTTGAGTTATGGGGATTCATTTCTTGACTCTGCATAGGATTTTCTGCATGGCCATGAGCAAAACCTTCTTCCCTCTGTTGCTCCAGTTTTCATCTCTAAGACAGAAATGATGGCAACTCTCTCTCCAAGGCTATAGAGAAGATGCATTCACCATATTAATGACTAGAGAGTGCTTAGATATGACAGCTTCAGGGGACACAGACATACCCCGAGAAGTAATCCACAAAGAGCAGCACAGAAAGAAGAAGTTACTGAGGCTGTGTTCTCCTTAGTTCTTCCTGCTAACCTCTTTTTAATTTTTTTCCAATCTCCTGGTGCCATAAGCACTACTGGAGTACTTGCACACTGCTGCTAGCCAGGTGATCCCTCAGGCTGAATCTTTAGGAATAGAAAAACAATGTCAGCCCATGGACTTCAAACACACCCACATCTATTTTCACCCCTGAAGATACAGTTCCCCACATTCTCCTCCTTCTCAAGACTGATGGACTTCTCCCCTCAGCTCTGAAAAGAGATGTTCCTGCACAGGAGAAGCCTGCAAGTGCAGGGTGGGGAGATGGCCACTGTGTGGACACTGGGGACCCTCCTGGCACAGCATCACCTGCTCTCAGCCAAGCAAGGCACTGGCAGCATTTGAGGAGCACCATGGCCATAAACCCACCAAAGGGCCTACTGCAGTTTGATGGAGCTGCTGTTGTTTGAATTCAGTTTTAAAAGGGGAGAAATCAGTAGAAATGCATGTGTGCTTTCCCCTCTCCTTTCCCTCCCCCTCGACCTCTGATCTTAGTGGGATAGAAACCAAGTCAGGAGTAAGAAAAGCTCTTTCTGCACTGGTAGCCTAAAAGCATGGGAGGCCTGTTAGAGCTTTCCAGTGCCAGATGAGAGATGGGGGGGTCTCTGTGATTTACCATTCCCCATCTCTTCCTTTGTTCTATCTCCACCTCGATTGTCAGCTGTTTTGCAAAGGGGCTGGCAGTCAGGGGGAGAGGAGAGAGGCTGGGGTGTGTGTGTGTGTGTGTATCCAGTTCAGGCTGGTTCCTGGCTCAGGGAAGCATTTTATTGGATTTGTTACTCTTTGATGCTGATTAAGCCCATGGGGTAGAAAAAAGCAAAAGAGAGGGGGAGTTTGGGGGGAGGGGAGAGATGCAGTTTCCCTGTGGCTGTGATGTTTTTAATTTATTATTAACCATCTCTCATGTGTTATCTGACAGCTCTGTTGAATTCTGGATGCAAAGGAAAGCAGTGCTTGCCTTTACAGTTTTCCAGGGTGTACATCCCCAGTCTCCCCAAATCAAAGTCCAGGCTGCTCACAGAGTTATCTTTGTAGATGATAATTTTAAACAAATAGATTAGTAGGAAATTAGTTTCCTAGGAGTTGGAAGGCTGAACCATTTCAAGGCCAGGATCACACAATGCAGAGCTCAGAGACAGTCCAGGAGTGCAGGGTGAGACAGAGGAGAGGAACATGCAAAAGGAATTCAGCAGTGACTCCAGAACAGCCCAGACTGTGCTTTCAGCTTCTTCCTGAGGTTTTTTGAACATGCCCCCCAAAATGGCTGGGTATCCCCAGTTTCTGGACTCTCCACTCATGCCACAGGCATTTCAGTCTCTGGACACAACACAACTATGGGCACCGTTCTGATTAAGATTTTAGTTAAGTTGTGACAGGTTTACCCTTTCAGATGGCCTTCCAGGAGGATGTTTCCTCCAGGCACACAAGTCCTGGTGTCCTGCTCCTACCTGAACATCCACAAGAGCTGCACATTTCCCCAGCTCTGACACATAAATGCCAGAAGTCAGAACCAGCTCAATCTTTTACCTGAAAAGCAGATGCTGGAAACTGGACATCTTGTTCTCTGTTATCTCACACAGTCATGTACAGAGCAAAGTTGCAAAGCTCTAAGCACACCAGCAGAGCACCAGTGTGCTCATTAGGTGCATATTGCATGGTCACAAATGGCTGGGACACCTCTGATGCTGGAGAACCCAACCCATAGCTTCAATTTTCAAAGCCACCAGTTGGTGACCACAGCAGGTAGGGATCACTTCTGACTACAGAAGTGATCTACACAGCCAGTGAGAAAAGGCAATTTTTCCTGACATCTCCTTGAAGAGGCTTGGAAAGAGAAGGCCTGAACCTCAGTCAGTGGTTACTGGATAAGCACATTCTGTCCTTGATGCTGACTGTATTTTATGCTGTGCTGGTTAGCAGTGCTCCAATGCAGGGTCCCTATAGAAATGGACTTTTTAGTTTTGTGAAAAATCATAACTGATATGAAATTATATTCGGTATGAGAGAAAGCCAGTGAGATGGGTTTTCCTACTGCAGTACACACAGCTGCAGGCTGGGATGTGAGATCTACAAGGTCAACATCTTTGAACATCTTGCTACACACAAGCCCAAAGCAGTAATTCAAATCAAAGACTGGCATAAAGAGGTTCTGCTGCAACACAGCCCTCTCTCCATCCTTGAGCCAACACATGTTTCTTCTCCTATTAGACTACCACCAGGATATTTGTGAGTTCCTGGTTGATGAGGACCAGGGTTGGGGCAAGGACAGGAGGCTCCTGACATGCAGGATGCTCTGCTCCTGCTCTTAAACACTGCCATCTCCTGGGGCAGGGGAGGCAGCACAGCCCCTCCTCTTCATCAGAGCTGTTAATTACACACCAGGGTTTGTATCTCCTCTGTGGGCATCAGCAGCTCCAGCGTTCAGCAGAGCCTCAAGCCAGACAGAGCCAGCCACAGAACCAGACAGCATCTCACTCTCGTTGTGTCTCTCAAAAAGATCTACCTGCCTCCCACCACTGTGTTTGCTGAAAGGATATTTCTCAAGGCCATCTGAAGCATGGTGCCATGCAATTTCATGCAGTTTTAGCAAAGTCTGTGTATTTAGTGCACTGTGCAAATGGGTGCAAGAGGAGGCTCGCTAAAGTTCACACCTCAGGGAAAAATGGAAAAATTATTTTCACTTGATCCCAGGCTCCTCCACAAGTATTACTCCCAAACCGTCTATATCTCTGTTGGTAAAACCCTTCATACCATGTTTTATCTTATTGCTAAAAATAAATCACTTGTAAATTGTTTTATAAATTATGTATAAGAAGAGACCTCATAGTCTAAGATGTGCTACCAGTGTATTCTACACGATAAAAAAAAAAATGTAAAAGGATCTCCAAGGGTGGAAGGGGGAAGGGCAGGGAGCACTTTTATAAATAATATATTCAGTGGTCAAAGAAAGTTATCACCTTTTATGAAGTGTTTGGGATTCATTATGCATAAAAAGTGCAGCACTGCTTCTAGTGTGCATGATATCAGGATGTGATTATTAAGCATTACAGCCACCAACTAAGTGATTATTGGTGTCATCATTTGTTTATCTAACCAAAACCTAGACTGCCACCTCTCATCAGTGGAAACAAACAGCTGATGTGTTTGACTAGAGCCAAAGGAACGCTGTCGATTATTCCCAGAGAGCTGATGTCCCCATCCTTGTGGGTTTCATTTGGTATTCATTGTAATAGTGCTGATCCTAATGAATTCATTTGGTATTCATGTGGATGTCACATGTATTTCCAGAGATGTTCTGCTGTAATTTAGCATGGGTTAATGGACACCTCTGTTAAAGTGTTATTGAAAGTTTGACATTCAAATAACCCGGTTTAAAAATCAGACAAACCCAGATATTAAAGCTGAAGGGAGGATGGGGGAAGGGGTTGGAGTAAGAGGCAGGACTGAAATGCCATGCTGAGACAGTAACCCTTATCTGCCTGCTGGCAAGGGAACACTGTCCTATCCCTTTCTCTTTCCTTCTGCTCCCAGCTGACCAAAAGCAGAGCTTTGGCTATTTTCACACTTTGTGACAGGGCCTCTTTCCATGCCTGATCCAGATCTCCTGTCAGGGTTAGCCTGGCTGGCTCCTCACCTGCCCAACACTGCACCAGGGGAGGGAAGAGCCTTTGGGGGCACACAAAGCCACAGGCAGGGTTTGACAACACTTCTGCTTACCTTGACAGGCTTGGCACAGAGGTTTGGACCCAGCAACTCCAAATGCATCACTAGGATCCAGGGGTGAGGTTGAAATGAGCAGTGCTTTTATTTCCCACATTTTGAAATACTGAAGCTGATTTTTCTGCTTTGCAAATTCAGAGAACAGATGATAAGGATGGCTGGATTAACCCAGAAACTGGTAGCAAGTACAGTGTGTTGTGAACTAAATGTGCTGTGGAACAGTGCAATTCCTTGGGCACTTTCAAGGAGCTCAAACCACTTATCCCTGCATTGCCAAAAATCTTGAGATGCCACAGAGAATCACATTGTAAAGAAATAATATCCAGAGAGTCTTTTAAAAAAATGATTGTTTTCTTTTTTTTCCAACAGTTTATTCCATGGGATTTTGACAATGAAGAAGCCAATCCTTCCAGGTAGAGTCCCACAAGTGCTTTTAAGGACTCATCAGACACTATATTTATAATATTCAGGATATGCCAACAATGGAATATATGATGAGAAACTGGCATGTAAAGGTTTTGCTCACATTCATTTGGGATGACCTGCACAGATAGTAGGAATGTGACTGAAGGGAAAGTTTGAATTGGTGAGGAATGTGACAAGCCCAGACCTGATAAAATCTCAGCACCACACCACACCATAACCACACATTAAACCCATATACAGTAACTGTTTATATTAAACACAGAGCTAGTGTACCACATGCTTCAGGAACATAATCATCACTTAAACTGATATTTCCCCAACCATGAAATAAATTATAAGCCACAGAATAAATTGATTTTTTTTTCCCTGCATTGTAGTAACACCACTCGGCTCCACCCCTGCTAATGCAGCCCCGTTGCTTCCATGACAAGGTCAAGAATTTGGAATACTAAAAACCTGAATACAATATCCATCCTGCAAAATCCGTGAGCCTGTGCTAAACCCAGAGGTTTGAAATGCCACTTGTTGCTCAGCCTTCTGGATTTTGTTGAGTACTTCCATTATAAAACACTCACAGCAACACAAACTTCATCCTATCATGGATTTCATATGTTCCTGCCTGCAGATTAAATTGCCAGCTATAACACAGCATGTGCTGTTTGTGGCCGTTTTCCTAAATGCTACTTTGGGAACAAAATACACAGATGCCTAATGTAAACTAACCTCCTCCAGTTTTCCCTGCAAAGGTTGAAATTCAACCCTGTGCAGAGGTTCTCCACAAGCCTATTTATTAAATCCCACTGAAATGCCCCAAACTGGAGTTAATTAGGATTTAAGTGGTACATAACTTTATGAAGGTCCATTAAACAGCTTTGAGCTTTATTATCTCTGTGGTTTTATTTGCTTATTTGTGCTTGTTTTTGTGATAAAATACCTTGTTTTGTTTTCCACCATATGCCATCAATATCTCTTTGACAACATCAGGGCTGGAACCCTGACTGTAACAAGTCAGTGGCAAAATTCCCATTGACCACAGGAAGAGGGAGGTTTTTGTCTGATCAGGTCAGGTACCTGCCACCACCAACTGAAGCTCTCAGACATCGAGGGGATGAGCTCTGGCTGGATGAGAATTGCACAGACAACAAACTCCCTCACAGTTAAATCCACAAAAGAAGGAATTCTCTCTCCAAAAGAAAAGGAGAGCAAGGTTAATAAGTAAGTTCTGAGAAAAGAATGAAGCTTTTCTAAGCAAAGCTGAGGTTTGCATGAATTGGAGATAACTTGCTTTGTGGCCAGCCCCAGACTGCCAAAGTTTGCCTGGGAAAAAAATAAGGACTGTCAGAAACTTCATTAACTTCTACTTTTAATTGCAAAGGATACATTGCACATTAGGTAAAACCTCACTATTTGGCAACTTAATGCTAAATGCTTGGCCTTTACCCCATTTCTGCTTTACCTTGCTTTGTAAGAAGGAACTGTACAGCTTGAGGTAGCAATAAATAATTTTCATAAGTTTTATTGCAATGCTATGTGCCACTAACAGACAATTTGGTGCTATTCTCAAGCAAGGGCAGCAGGCTGAATCCCAGAGCAGCTCCTAGTGTTTCATTAGAAGCAAAAGTCCCTTCTCTACTTCATTTCAAACACCAGTCAGTTTTCTTTGATCATTTCTCATCTCTCACCAAATGATGGGGAGATCCAGCTCTTCTTATCCAATAGTGATGGTCTCACAGCCTCCAGCCCTTACCAGAGGCTGTGTAATTGGGCATTGCTGTGTTGAGGTGTTTTAATCCAGCCATGGCTCCTGACCTCCAGCCAGCAGGAGGAAAGCAAAGCCCTTGCCCAGATTGATCTGGAGTGGCTGCACACCAGCTGAACCTCTCTCATCTGCATTTTTCCTTGAGATTAATGAGCAATGGGGAAGGTCCCTAAATTTAAATGAGCTGGAATAAAACTCTGAAATATGCCTTGCCTATTAGAGATGGTGTTGGAAAGAGGTTTTTAGAGAAAGTCTTTCTCTGGGAGCAATCACCACAAGGGAGGCAGCTCTGGTTCAGAAGCACAGTTGAGATCCAGTGGGTGCAGGTTCCACCTCCATCCCTGTTTCCTGCTTTTCCTGCTTAGCACATGCCCTCTTTATCTCTGTGCATCTCTGCTGTGGATTTTCATAGACACTGACTGTACTGTAATACTTCAAAATGCCAAAATTTGGCATCCTAACTTTTTATGGAGCCTGAGGTAGCTGCAAAGACCTCAAGATGATGAAAACAAATCCAACAAAAACATATTGCCTATTTTCTATTGCCTTCTGATCATGAAAACTTGAGGGTACAATCAAATCAATTTTTCAGTGTAAATCTGATGTGAAAAAATTATTTTGTAGTTATGGATTTTAAGTAGTAATATCTAATTTCTGATTTCTCATTCCAAAAGCACAAGATGCAGAAAACCCACAAACAAATCATTTAAAAATTTTGCATAAAAGGTTTCCAATTTCCCTCATGAAATCAGAAGCATCAAATGAATGAAAAGATTACTCTGGGAAAAAGGAGAGAAGAGGCTTATTAAAAATATATTTGGTTTAGATACAGCTCATGCTATTAGAACTGGATATGCTAAGCATATCCAGTTTCAAAGTAAAGAAATTCACTTCCACTGCTGTTTGGAAGATGCAGCATGTTGTGGGTCTCTGTCGAACTCCAGGTTGTAAGTTTGCAGGAAAACTAGAATTCATGCTAAAAGTGCAATTGCAAAAACACAAAACAAGAAAGTGCATGACCAATGTTCTCTCAAATGATTTATCCCTCATGCAAGCACTGTAGCTGAGTTTTAGAGCTAAATCTACCCTCCTGTTACAGGATTTACTTTTTAAAATACAAATAACCAAAATCAACTGAAGGAATAGCAGCAGATTTTCTAAATTAACCAGATGTAATGCACCATGTCATCATCCCACATTGCACTGCACCAAGTTACCTTGTGCAAGGCATCCTGAGGATGTTCAGGGAGATGGAGAGATTTATTGATACAAACACAGCCCCAGTCAGTGCCCCCTGTCTGTGCTATATTTAGCACAAATGCAAAACCAGCATAGATGGAGAGCAGATGCAAACTGAGATCAATGGAAACACTGTGACCTAGGACATGACAGGCTGCTCTGAATTACAGTGAGCCAGTGAGTGCCACCTCCCTGGGGATTTAATGTACTCCCAGACATACTGAGGGTATTGGGCTGAAGGGCCAGTTTTAAGGATGGCACAAGATCATAAAAAATCAGCTCAGCTGGGCAGCCCCTCATCACACCATCACCAGACAGAAAAGTACTTTCTGCAGCAAGGAGAGAGATCTGCCATGGTCAAACTTCATTCTCTCACATACATGAGCAGAGCAGCCTCTCCTTTCCCCCCACATCTGAAGAGAAGAGCCTCAGCACCACCCTCATTTTTTGCATCTTTTCATCTTTTTAGGGGTTTCACATCAGCTGGAGGCTTTTCTTATTGGGCAAAGTTGAAAACACAGCAATAAACTACACTGACCAACAACACACCCCCCAACACCCTGTTCCAACTCAATAACATATTTTAAGTTCTCAAAAATCCATACGCCCAGCTTTAATATGAAATAACCCCATGACAGTACTGGGAACATGACACAATAACTGCAAAAGGCACTTGGTTTGCAGAAATTCCATTTACAAGGTGCCCTGTCAGATGGGTTACCTGCACTTTCTGCTCTGGGGGCCTGCAGGGCTGTGTCCCACCTGAGCTGCTACTGCAGGAGGGCAGGGCTGCAGAGGATGTGGTACAGCTGATTTTGGGAACCAGCTGCAGGTCTGTAAACTGAGGGGAGCTGATCTGTGCCTACTTAAAAACAGATTATTGAGCTATAGTCCACAAACCATAATGAGACTTGGAACAAGTTAACTGCCACACTTCTCTCAGTGTAGCTTATTTAGCCATGAAATACAAGAGCTAGGCCATCTGAATTCATGTTCACATACTTAAAAAGTTTGGAACAGTTTGGCCCCAGCTTGTTTGATGCATGTTTTTGGCAGCAGACCTCTTTCATCCATTCATTTTAAATTTAGACCATGCATGTTAACCTTGCATGATACCTTTGAAATAATTATATAAATAAATAAGCCTGTTTTTCTATGTCTCACATGCCAAAACATTCATTATTTTTGGTTCCCTTTGGGCCAGATCCAGAGGTCTTCAAATCAACAAGAGCTTTTCATTTATGTCCAAGGGCTTTGGATCAAGCCTTTAATTATAATTACATTGCCCCTTTAAGATGCAGGACCCTCTCATTTTCCCTGCAGGTTTCTGCTAGCAACTCTAGGATCCAACACAAGGCTCCCTTAACACCTGATTAAATATTAATCCAGAGGTGGGGGACTCACTCTTTTATGATCCCTTCCCTAGAAGCTCCTATTAGTAAATCACAGTCCAGCACAAGAGGAAATGTGGCCATTCCATTATCCTCGTTCACGAAGGGGCATTAATTCTTAATAAACTGGCCTGATTATAATAATACTCGAAGGATGCAAAATAAGGAATAGACAGGTTTACATCTGTGCCTAAGATTAAACACATGTATGGTGCTGGGAGAAGAGGTGGGCAGGGAAAGGCAGGGAGAGAAGGGAGGGATGTAAATTGTAGCTTGAGTTCTCAGCACAAGAGGCTACTGTGACAGGGGGCTGGTAAGTTTTTCTGTGCCTCATTCACAATGTTTGCTTCTAAAAGAAAAGTAAAATAAAGCTTTTGCCTTTTTAATTTGCAACAGGGCACCCCTCCTCCCAAGAAGTGGCTACTATCAGATATGGCATTTTAGACTTCAAGGGAGGCAGTTTTCAGAGATTTGAGATAAAGCCCTGTTGGTTGAGCATCCTCTCAAATGCTGAGTAATGCACAGAGCTGTGTTAAAATATAAGGACCAAGTTCAAAAAGAGAGACAAGACTACTTCAGCATTCCTACAGCAGCATTCCAACCCTTCTGCTGGTTTGCAGGCAGTGATCCTGAGCAAGGACTGTGCTGCAGGCCCCACACTGGTTTGTTCTTGCTGCCAGCCTGGGCTGCTGTGATAGGAGCCTCTTCCAAGTGCAATTTCCCATGGCTACAGCAATGCTGGAAGGTCTCTGGGGCAAGCCACTGCAACAAGTCATGGCATAGCAATCACTGCATCCTCTTCTGAGGTCTTGCAAAAGCCCATCTAAACACTACTAAGCAACAGGGATTTGCATGAAGCGTGCCACATCCCACAAGTCCCTTCACATCCCCACCAACCTCAATGAAAACTTGTAAGACTCCACAAACACCATTGTAAGATGCTGCTGAAATACAGGAGTCACATCAATACTTATCATGTGGATTATGAGAGCTT
The DNA here is from genome assembly GCA_013400855.1 of Buphagus erythrorhynchus. NCBI lineage: Eukaryota > Metazoa > Chordata > Aves > Passeriformes > Sturnidae > Buphagus > Buphagus erythrorhynchus. The sequence goes on from VZTT01075742.1 coordinate 109,070, forward strand.
AAAGCAGTCCTGGAAGAGCAGCCCTGAGCACCCTGGGGGCTGCCACTGCCAGTCAGGGTGTTACTGCAGTTCATCTACCTCCTGCCCCCCTGCTTACTTCCTGCCCCTTCTTTTGGGGAAGGGAACAAGCCAACCAATCTGCTCTGGCAGTGTGACACTATTCATGGCATTATGTAGATGCTAAAAGAGGTGGCTTGGTGAAGAAAATGGCTTTATACCCATGCCTGTAATACAGGCATGCTTGAAGGCATGGAAAGAGGAAATGTGAATCCAAGCTTTCCCCATCCAGTGCCAGATCCCAGCCAGTCCTCTCGTGGTGGCCTTCCCTCCAAATTATTTCAATATGCAACAAGTTTGGACTTGAATATGTTCTCATGCTTGGAAAATGATATATAGGCAGGGCCATCAATGAGAACAGCCCTCAGATGTTATCATAGAAGAGAGCAATTCCTCTGACATGAGTGGTAGTGATGGTCCTGGATGATTAGAGCAGTTAAAACTTTATAGCACACCGTAGAGAGAGGCTGTTACAGCCTCCAAGGATGGACATGCAGCTTCTCACATGCAATTTCCACATTCAGCTGCTCCCCAGATCATTATTATCTTTTTACTGTAGTGACCAAACCATGCAATTCCTCAAACCCTTTCCAAATGTTAATGAAATCAAATAAACCATCATACACTTCAGGGAATTGTACAGAAATAGCAAGCATTTAAGAGGAAACACTGGCAAACCTCTCTGGAATCAACTCTTTAAATATGGGAAAGGCAGGATCCACTTCTTATATGGGGAAAGCCTGAGGCTGTTTTAAATTTTGAAAGAAATTTTGATAGGTATGTAAGAGAGATCAATTATAATGCAAAGGTATTTGAAGCCTTTGATGCCTAGTCATTATCTAGTTGTACCAGACCTAAATTCAGAGTTTAAGCCAGAGGTTTTCAGTGTTTCCACTGAAGCTTAAGCAATGGCTGTGGTTTAACTGGGCAGGCAGTGGAACACCCCACAGCTGCTCACTCCCTCATTCCCACTGGGATGGAGAAAATCCAAAAAAATAAGGTGGGGTAAGATAAAGACAGTTTAATAGGAGAGGAAAGGAAGGAAAAATAATGATAGAATGACAAAAGGGTATACAAAAGTAATGATGCACAGTGCAATTGCTCACCACTCCCTGCCCAGTGCCCAGGCAGCCCCAGGAGCAGTGGCCACCTCTCCCTGTTTCAGATTTACCATGAAGTGCCCCAGTCTGGGACAGCCCTTTGGGCAGCTGGGTCAGCTGTCCCAACAGTGTCCCCTCCCAGCTTGTTGTGTCCCCCATCCCCTCGCTGTCAGGGCAGTGTGAGAAGCAGAAAACTTCTTGACTTCTTACAAGAATAACTCAGCAACCCCTAAACACCAATCTCTTTCTCATCCCAAATCCAAACCCCAGCACTGTACCAGCTGCTGGGAAGAAAATGAACCCCCTCAGCTGAACAGCAACATCACAAGCACACAAATTAAATATAAGTAGAGCCTCCTGGTCATCAAAGGCACTAAAGTGAGATACCTAAAAATCTCTACGGGAAACATTGAGTATATTACTTAATTTCAAGGCATCTGTAATGCTGAAAAATGCCTGACATTTAAATAATACCATTATAAAATGACACTTTTAAAACCTGTGATTGTGATTTTATTTTTTTTTATTCTTATTATTTGTTGCTGCAATAAGTAATATATGTAGGATCTTTTCCTATTCTTGGTGGGTATCTCTAGGAAATATACTCCAATTTAAGCCAAAGCTGAAGTGAAGAAACAAAGGAACAAGATTACACTTGATACATAAATGCAGGAGCTCACTTAGCAGTGGTACCACCCACTAAACCACTCTTGTTTCTCAGGATGTTCAGTTCACACCAAAGTTGAGCCGTTTCAGAGCTCCAGCTGCTGAACTGACTGTAGCAGATCTATCTGAGCCCTCTGGAGATTGGTGCCAAAGGCATTGGCTACCTGTGTTTCAGCTGAACTGAGTTTAAACTACCCTGCTGCAGTGGTGCTCCAGTGCTGTGCAGACTTATCCATCTGCTTTCCTGAGGGAAGATACACAACCAACACACCCATGGGCCTACCATCACCACGAAAAAAAAGCTGATTTTTGTTCTATTTTTATATTTCCTTCCCAAACTGGGGCCAGTCATCATCTGCAACTCTTGCTGACTAAAACAATGCAATTCTGGGGTACTGAGAGCAGCAGGTAAGAGACCTGCTGTTTAGCAGCACAAAAAAGATGTTGTGAACTACCTGAGCAAAGCCCAAAATCCAGCAAAGTCACCATAATTTAGCTCTGAAGGTATCTTCTCATTGATGTCAGTGGACTCCGTGACAGAGCCTGTGAAAGCACCATGGAGGTCTCTGCAACCCACCCCACTCTTGGTGCAGAAAAAGCAGTTTGATGGTGTCTGTTGCCCTGTTCTGGGTAGTTTTACATAACTTAAGTGGTCCCTTTGAAAGGTCACATCTGTTACACCACCAGCACCAAGACTATTGCTGAATTCCACACCCCTGGTCTGAAGGATTATAACAGAGGCTGTTCTGCAGTGAGCTTTCCTGTTCCTTATCTCACTGTCTATTCAAGGTCTCATAAATAGCATTGGAAAGATTCCACTGAAATTACAAATACAAATAAACACAGATTTTGCTCCCCTCCAAAAAGATAACTGTTCTCTCACCAGCACTCCACACTTACAGAGAGGGAAACCTGGGAGCACACCACACCTGGGTTCAGTGGAGGACTAGTGCCCTCTTTTGATGTCAGTTTTACCCAAAGACTAATTAAGATTTTGCTTTACTGCTGTACCTGCAAGACATATTTCATTTCCCCATATGCTACACTTGGAATAACAATAATTAACACCTGAGTTTGTTTTACCTGACAGGACCAGGAAAATTGCTAAACATTTGAGATAAAACAGCACTAAAGTATTTGTAAATCAGCTTCAAAGCCATTAAGGTATAGCAGCTCTGACAGGTGCAGAGCTGCTAATGGCTTTGTCTGAAAAATTACAGAATCCATGGGGAGCTTTGCTTTCACTTCCAAGGGGCTGAAGCAGGCCACCAGGGATGAATGTCAATCACTTGGTGTCAGCAATGGACAACACCTGACCTCTGGGAGGAAGTAAAAGAGCAAATGGAGCCAAGACATTGATGTTCTGCACGTGCCTGAGAAGTCACACAAGCTCTCAAGCTCAGCCTTGAACAGCTTCCAACACATTTCACATAAACCCCAAGCACCTGAATTATTTTGTACTGTTTGTATGTACTGGGAACCAAATTCAACTTCCAGTTGAAGTATCTTTCTATAACCAGCATTAATATGATTGTCTGTTATGTCCTTAGTGAGGGCTCAGATGTTCACTCTGCCTTGTTATGCAAAAGGCAAAATCTCCTTGATTAACTTAAAACTGAACCTTCTGCTATACGTTATTGTGAAATATTTAGACACACAAAAGGATGAACTAACAGACTACAATGGATTACAAATTTATGCTTCCCTGTAGTCTGAGGTATGCTCTCAACAGACTTTTCAGTAAGTGATTTTGGAAAAAGACAATAATTTTATGTAAAATGTTACTAAAAAACTCCCAACTAAAACAAACCAAAAAAAAA